>CAXARO010000639.1:0-23859 GCA_963971305.1 Arcuatula senhousia | reverse complement strand
TAACGACTTTGATGAACACGTAGCTTTAAAAAGCTTTATAAAGTTTGTAGAGTTTGATAAGAGAAGGTTCATACGGGGCGCCGTTTCGAAGGCCATACTCGCAAACTGCTACCTGCAAACTGGCGAGGGATTTACATACGCATTAAGCTTGTTTCCTAACCCAGGACAAATAAATGCATTTGCTAGTAAATTAGGAAGAAAGAATGCGTCGTAAAGTTTTGTTGTTTCTTCTGTTATTAGATTATACCTGCTTGGATTGGGACAGAAAATGTGCTGATGGGAAGCAGTGTATCGGGAAAAGTGATTTTTGTGATGAATATGTTCATTGTTTAGATGGATCGGATGAAGCCAATTGCTAAGGTTAAGGTGAGAAATCTAGAGAAGAAAAACAAAATTAAATCTATCTGATTAAGTTAAGATCTATCAATGTTCATTTCTGTCACAGTATGGTATGATCTAAAGATATCCTATTCTACTTTCTGTTCTGATGACCTTTTGGGAAACCTCTGACTAGGAATACATTTTTAACGCTGAAATCTGATTGGTCATTCAGAAAGATCATTACAACAGAAGTAAAATGGAGTATTTTCATGTTTACAATGCTTTAACGGAATGGAAGAATTGATTTTATTCAGATTGGAACATATTTTTCCAATAATGAAAAGATGTTTTTCATTGTAAATGGCAGCCGTTTTTTTTTTGTTTTTTTTTTGGGGGGGGGGAGCCTAACATTCGATAATCACTTTATTGCAGGGGAGATTTTTTTAATGTTTAATTGTGAGACTGTATAAACATTAAAAAGCATGCATTATACATTTTTGTGGTCTTATTAAAGACATAGAACCTATCATTTTGGCAATTTTTTAAAAATAGTAAAATTCACACTATTTGAAGAATACATTGTAAAACCTTTGAAGAAACTGTTGAATTTTTAAAAAACCTACCTGAAAGTATTCTTTTCGACGGAAAACTGATGAAAAAAAAGCAGTGTCAAAAAAGAGGACAACCTAATTATAGAATGTAAACACTTGCGGGTACTGGTAAACTGAGAAACAAAAAGTAACCAAACGAAACGGAGCTGCACAAAAACAATATCGGTAAATAAGGAAACGTAAACAGTAAAATTAACAACCAAAATCTGTATTAAGAAAGGAAACGAAATCAAGCGAAACTGGTAAAAAGGAAAATTGAATCGATTTTAGCCGACACCAGTCGTTTTTCTTAATTTACCGATTTCGTTTTCTCTTCGCCTCGTTTGGTTACATTTCGTTTCTCAGTTTAACAGTACCCAGTTTACCAAATGTAAATATTTGTGATGGACAATACTTAATCAAAGCGAATAATTAAATTAAGATTATTTTATAGAAAACTGCAAAACATTGAGTTTTTATGTTGGTAAAGGAAAGTTTTAGATAGTATATTTTTAATATATGTACTTTTTATTCAATGTAAAAAAATTGCGAAATTGATAGGTTTTATGTCTTTAAACGTTTTTATAAATTCGATACATAAAATAAATGCATGATCTTATATAATAATCTATTGAATGATATATTTTTCTTTTTTTTTATTCGCAGGTTTTGACAGAAGAATAACAGGTTCAGCGTAGAATTGAATTAAAATCAATATCATTTGTTTTCATTACACAAGTAGTTTTTACTAAGACAATTTTACAATAGAGGGATCTCAAGTTCCATAAAAGCCGCCATTTTACCCTGATTTTACAGGAAAACTTGTAAATACTCTTCGTTGAATGAAATGGTGGAAACATGTTCCGTTCTCGCACATCCTATTTTTATTTTTCATTATATATAACCATTACAAATTACTTTCATCATGCCTAAAAACCAGTAAACATCTTGTTTCCATTGCTTCCCATGTTATGACGTCGAATCTTATCTCAACGGTCATAGATGACGTAAGTGTTGGAATTCCCGATTGTTCAATTCTAAATTGTTTAAAACACCAGGTTTCCTTCCTTGTACTGCACATGGTCGATATCCTCGGTGCTGGATTTTGCTTCCCTGTTTGAAACTTTTGGCTTTGAGCACCTTTCATTCAATACTTTAAGTTTTTGACTTTCCAATATTTGATTCAAATGGTGATGATGAGAGGTTACTCCTTTAAAGGGGGTGGTAAACGGGAGGGGGTGCATGCACGGATGAACGACCAATAAAAATGATAATCACGATGAACGGCCAATAAAGAAATGATAATCACGATCAACGAAAAATAAAATAGAGAAACACGATGCACGATGAACCTCCATGCACGGCTGAACGGGAAATAAAAATTGCCCAACACGATGCACGAAAAAAACCCTTTACCACCCATTTTAAATATCGAAATACAGCATTTTCATATCCGTTTTGGTATTGAATTTTGATTTTATCTGGTCAATAGTCGCTGCTGGTGGACAAGAGGTCACCGAGGGTACTCACAAACCTGGTCGTCAGACTTGCTTGACACGAATTCCCATTAAATTTCTTAAATGTTTTGTTATTGGAATTCCCGATTGTTGATATCAAAATTGTTTAAACACTCGGTTTCTTTCCTTGTTCTGCACATAGTCGATATCATATGTGCTGGATATGGCTTACTGTTCGAACCTTTTGACTTTAAGTACTTTTTATTCAATACATTTGGTTTTTGACCTTCCAATGTTTTGATTCGAATGCTGCTGATGTGAGATTACTCCTTGAAATATCGATATTCAGCAAAACCAAATAAACCATTTTTATGCCCGTTTTGGTATTGTATTTTTGAAATCATTGGGTCGATAACTGCTGCTGGTAGACAAGAGGTCAAAAAGGTACTCACAAGCCTGGTCATCAGACTTGTCTGACACGAATTAACCATTGAATTTCTATTATTTTTTTGTTATTGGGATTCACGATTATGAAATTCGAAATTGTTAAAAACACCCAGTTTCTTTCCTTGTACTGCAAATGGTCTG
This sequence comes from Arcuatula senhousia, assembly GCA_963971305.1. Lineage (NCBI taxonomy): Eukaryota > Metazoa > Mollusca > Bivalvia > Mytilida > Mytilidae > Arcuatula > Arcuatula senhousia. The sequence goes on along the minus strand of CAXARO010000639.1, from coordinate 20,903 downwards.
TTTCAAATGCTTCTGATGAGAGATTACTCCTTAAAATATCAATATATAGCATATCCAAATTAACTGAATATACCCGCTTTTTATACCCCCACTTCAAAAGTGGGGGGTATATAGTGATAGGGGTGTCCATCCGTCCGTCCTTCCGTCCGTCCTTCCTTCCAATACACTTCAGGGACCGATCTCTTATCCGCAACTCCTCCTAAACCCCTTGATGGATTTTCATGAAACTGATACCCCATTGGTACCTCTGCTTCTCTTATACAGAATCTTTGTGACATAATGTAGATGTGCACCTACTATTTGAAAATTTGATCAGAATGATTTTTGGGGTTTCTTATACCAAAACATAGACTTAGCCATTGACTTCATGGGGGTACCCATCTCTTATCCACAACTCCTCCTAAACCCCTTGATGGATTTTCATGAAACTTACACACAATTGTTGTGACATTATGTAGATGTGCACCTACTATTTCAAAATTTGATCAGAATGATTTTGGGGGTTTCCTATACCAAAACATGGACTTAGCCATTGACTACATGGGGGTACCCATCTCTTATCCGCAACTCCTCCTAAACCCCTTGATGGATTTTCATGAAACTTACACACAATCTTAGTGACATAATGTAGATGTGCACCTACTATTTTAAAATTTGATCAGATTTTGAATTTTATCTGATTAATTTGGGGGGGATGGGGGGTATTTATTTGTGAGCTGCGGCTCACAGTTTTTCCAGTTTTTATTTGTAATCCTAATAAGGGGTTGGTTTTTAACATTCTGTTTCTGTAGCTTTTGCCTGAGTTTGCCCAAGCTTTGTCATTTTGTTGTCTCTGTCATCATATTTTGCAGTTTTCTATTATTTTGGTGACCGAACATTTAACTTGAAAGACGGTGGTTTGATTTTTTTGTTTTGCCAGATTTTCTTTTTTCAAAATTCGCATGATACTTTACAAATCAGAAATCTTTCTTAAGAATATTGTTTTCTTAACCTATGATGCCAGAATTTTTTTGTCCATTACAGATCAGCTTTAAAATATTTTTAGGAAACAAATTAAGCCCTGGTTTCCAAGTTAAATAATCGGTCACTTAAAGGTCTTTGATGCAGAGATGAAGACCTGTCACGTGACCATGAACAACTTAAAATGCAAAGATATGTGGAAAGGTCAATTAATATAACAAAAGTTATATGAAATATTTTTATTTACTATGTCAAAACAACTGTGTCGACTTAACAAGTACTGTAAACAATTTTGAATATAATAAAGGAGACTTTTAAAAAAAAATTTAATGGTAGATATGAACATGTTGTGCCTATTTAGACTAAACAAGAATACGGACAAAAGACCTAATACACCATCTCGGAACATTTGGGACGAACGGACGAACTGACCCAAAAACTATATGCCCCCTACTTTCGTAGATGGAGCATAAAATCGTATTTTTGTCAGCAGGATTTTTTTCAACATAAGTGTCATTCTTTACTTGAAGTAATTTCTTTACAAAAGTAATCTGAACAAATGGTCACTCAAAATATTTTTGCATATAATTAAGCTCCAACACATTTGAACTACATATAGAGAATAATGAGATGTGAAATAAGTGCACGCCTAACAACCAACAATATAAACGACAATTTAGAAAAATATCAGCAATGAAAACAGCAACAGTCTTCAATGAGAACAATGCTCGCTGCTCGACGTTTTACAGTTGGCTCTAGATTAAAAATACAATGCGTAAGATTTAATACTAATCCTAAAATGTCCACGGAAGACTCCTTTTGACAAAGAGCAGTTATCATAAAGTCCAGGAGTACAAGATCCCTGGCACATATAAAATGTGGCAGGGATAAACTAGTTGTTTTGTACCTTACCTTCTCCATATTGATAAGCAATAATAAATCACACAAATAACACGCAATTATAATCAAATCGATATGCATTTTTTAGCAAAACCTCCGTACAGCAACAATGCACAAAACGTTGTTATCAGTGATAGATATTTGACAACAGATATGTTATCAATCTAAATTCTCTTAAATTTAAGAAGCAGAGGTACCAATGGGACATCCGAATGTCAAAAGTCCGAATGGGCAGAGACAAAACCAGTAAACACCAACAAGAACGGGACAAAAACAGACAACATGTAAAACATGGAAACACAAAATAATTGAATATCAATCAACAATACGAACTCCAGTCGAAACAAGAGTGAACGCAGGTGCTCCAGAAGAGACAAAGGGATGTATATACATGTACATGTCAATAAAATATATCTAAAAAATCACACAATGTTTTGGTCTTTGATGAAAATGAAATGAGAATAAAGGTTTAAAAATGAAACTCTTTAGATAGAACTGTTTTAGTTTAAAGATGTTTGTATTCCATGTCCACTTTGATGTGCAAATAGAAAAACTAGTTTAACCGTTCCAGATTTAAGATGTGGATGTCCCAAGCAATGAGTCTTTGTACTTGTCGTCTTATGTTGTTTGTTTCTTGTTTCACAAGTGGGTCTTACTAGTTCAAGGCTGGATTTGAATTTTATGCGTGTACTTTGACCTCTCCAAATCACAAATTACAAAACAACGAGCAGCCCCCGGCTTTATTGAAGGCTAAAGGAAACTTGCTTATGTGGTATGTCTCACGTACACTTATTCCATATCTCATTATCTTCTATTAGAATGCATCTTTATGCATCAGTTCTTAGACGATGACCCTACCGCTGTATTTTACGTGTCTTAATTAAATAAAGTATTCTATTAAGGAACTGCTTTATACTCTATATCTACCGGAGCACCCGAGTTCACTCTTGTTAAGAAATACACATAACAAAACGGTTATAAAACGGTGTAATTTTGTAATGCTGTATATGCACATTTGAATCAAAACATTGGAAGGTTAAAACCAAAAGTATTGAACACCGACTTGAGTTCACAGTTTCTTTTAAGTTTTTTTGTTGTCTGTTACTTCGAGCTGTATTTTGTTCGCGTTTACTGGTTTTGTCTTTAAGGCTTTTCACATTTGGATGCCCCATTGCTACCTCGTTTCGTTATGGTATGATAAATCAAACTAGAGTTCTGCAAATGTAGTTCCGTTAAGAATAAAATGTGAAAATGTCTTATATGCTAAATGATAAATAAACCCAAATTGAATATAAAAACCAAGCAATTATTTATGCAACTGGCACCAGCGCATTAACACATTTAAAAAGGCAAAAACGATTCTGAAAATTGATGGATGTTTCATGTTTGGTTTAAAAAAAGTAATGTTTAAGAAATTTAATACCGAAAAACCAGAATTTCTAAATAATTTCAGCGATTACAGCTAAGGACCCCAAACATACTTATACTTATTTTGGCCATTATTCTTTATTCTGAGTTGAGGTGAGTGACGAAAACAGGAAGATGTGTGCCCTGATGTTCTGATCTTAGACTAGAGTGTTATCTTAACAGTATCTTACCCCCTTACTCCACCACATGAAAAAAATGTAAAAGAGGCGACATCCAACTATCGGACTTCAGAGCCTACCAATTCGTATACCTTTACGACCCCCTTATTGCAGTTGTACTAAGGGAAGTACAACCGCAGCTGGATCGCACTAATTTTTTTTACGAAGGAATGCGATCTGGTCTTCCCTCGCCTGGGCTGATACCAACAGACCAGGATCGGGTTTTTTTAATGGCAAACCCGCCGAGCCATGTTGGAACCGGGTAGCTACTCCGGTTCCCGATGAGGCCCAAGGTATCCATTTAGATAAAACCCTTCCATCCGATAGAGGATGATTTCACCTCTTAACTGTATAAGATCCCGTTTGGTATATATGGGTGATACTCTATTGTAAATGAAAATAAGGGTGAACACCAAGACTTTGCACTTCGAAAAAAAGTAGCTTGCATGCTTTAAGTTGTTTTATTTATAAACTGGTCTTTTCGATATGGAATTGTTTTGCGTTTCTCCAAGATAAACAAGCAGATCATGTTATAAAAGGTTGTGTTTTATAATTTTCGGAAAAAAATCAAAGGGGAACAAATGTATCTCGTAGCTTCTCAACCGGATAGAGGAGGAGAACAATGGGCTGAAGGGTACTCAAACCTGGGGTACCCTGCTCGTGGTCTACGAATATAGTGCTTTAATAAATCACAAATATTTGATTAGAATCGTGGTAAAGAAGGCTTTTAGTAGCGTTTTTACAGCTTGGAGGTTACGTCTCTCTTATAGTTTCTTAAAAGATTTTCGTGTTTATAGTTTGAATTGAAATTGGCCATGTGCGGACGTCGAAAGAATCACATTTGTAACACGTCAGGATTCCTCCGGCAAACATGGTGACGTCATGAAACAAAAAATCCAGCGTCTGTTGATGTAGGGGACCTATTTAATGCATCCGGTATGCACATATAAGAAAGTAGTTCTAGTTAAGAACAGAATAGCTCCAACATAGTCCCCAAAATCACTTTGTACAACTACCGTAGAGCCTTAAACATTGTGTTACTTTAGATCTCAAAGATATATACAATCAGCGAAACTAATCAGTCTTGAAAAAGTCAACAAATGTCTATTTTAAAAAGAGTTTAAAATATTTTCCCAAAATCGGGACCGGAGTCAACCAATTCAAAACTATTATTTTCGGTAACCAGATCTCTTAATTCAGCCACTTGATCCATCAAATTTACAAATATGCGATCAATGTGTTTTGGTAAGCGTCTATCTCCTGTATGGGACATTCTTACCTGTGTGGCGAATGGATTAACACTGTAGAACAGATTGTTTCATTCTCCTGTCTTTTATCCCCTGAAAATGAGAAAATTAAAATTTTCAGACTTGATATAGATCTTCATGATCTTTATTCGTAATTTTAAGGAACCAACATCAAAAACATGCAATCATTTAAATGGCAATTTCATGAGAAACCTGTTTATTTATCAGGAGACAATATTATGAGAAACCTGTTTATTTATCAGGAGACAATATCATGAGAAACCTGTTTATTTACAAGGAGACAATATGATGAAAAACCTGTTTATTTACAAGGAGACAATATCATGAGAAACCTGTTTATTTCATGTATTTATCAGGAGACAATATGATGAAAAACCTGTTATTTACAAGGAGACAATATCATGAGAAACCTGTTTATTTATTAGGAGACAATATGGTGAAAAACCTGTTTATTTACAAGGAGATATTGTGAGTTAGCAAATGTTTTTTATTATACGTAGGGCAAAACATTATGTCTGAAATCGGGTATAATCCATAATTTTAGAGATACCAGACTTTCTAATGGAGTTTCTTAAATTTTGTCATAAGAAGTTTCTAAGTGCATACAGATTTTATTGACCAATTAAAGGTGCCCGTTACAGGCAGAATGAATTACAATTCAATTAAACATAAGAAACATAAAATAACTCATAATAAACAAACAAAAAAGTTTCATTTTAAGATAATTGTAGTCATTATAAGAACATGAATATATGTATATATATGTAAGGTAATGAGGATATCCAGTAAGGACAAGGCAAGGGGAGACAACTCTATCATTTTTTTTAAATCCATTTTAATTAATTAATGCTTGACGTTTTTCTCTCAAATCGGAAACTAATTTCAATAAAAGTTTTATAACATATGTGTCTTCATTGCTCATTAACCATAAGAACTTATTATTAATACAAAGGTTTTTAAAATTATAAAATCTATCATTCATTTCTTCAATAAAAGGTTTTCTAATTTCTTCTAAGTTTGGGCAATTTAATAAAAAATGTTTCTCATCTTCCACTTCAGCTTTACACATGCAGCATATTCTTTGGTGTATTTCTAAGTTGGTATATCTACCTCTTTCTATGTTTAAATCATGGTCACTGAGTCTTAGTTTTGTTAGGTATTTTCTTTGATTTTCAGAACCTATATTTAGATATGGTTCAAGTTTATATATGTATTTAAATTTTCTGTATGTTCTTAATTTATTTCCTATTTTGGCTTTTCTTTTATTGTCATTATTTATATTTTCAAACCAAATATCAATAAGCTTTATCTTTAAGCTATTTTTAATTTTATTAATAATATATGTATGTTTATAATTGGCCACATTCAAATATAAATGTTCAAGGTTTAGTAATTTAAATATTGTTTGAATACAGTTTAACCAAGATTCTTGGTTATTATTTGCCATGTATTCTGATTCTATAAAGGCGGCATTTAATATTATATAATTTTCCTTTTTTTTATTATTATTGTTGCCATAACTTATATCATGGAGTCTTAACCAATATTTAACCATGTTTATGTATAGATCAAAAATTAGTGGTAGGCATCCAAGCTCTCCTCTCATGCCATTTTTTGAAGTTTTGGAGCTTACTCCTAAAGCATATTGACAAAATTTCAAATGAATACTCTCCTGTTTCAGTTTTTCTATATTTTTTGCAAAGAAATTTTCGTTATCTTTTTGGGTAGATTTTACTGAAAACTCACCCCATATTTCTGAACCATAGAGCAATACTGGTTTTACAGTATGATTAAAAATATGGATTAAAGTTGATATTCCTGGTTTCCCTGAAGAAAATGTCTTTTTCAGCTTATAAAATGCTTTTAAACCTTTATTATGAATGTCTAATTTTGCATATGAAAATGTGCCAGAGGCAGCAAAAGTTATTCCTAAATAAGTATATCTTTGTACTTGCTCAATTACAACATTACTGTATGAAAATAAAATATTTTTTTTTAATCTACCAGCCTTATTAAATATCAAGACTTTAGTTTTAGAGGCATTAATTTCCAAATGCCACTCTTTAGCAAATGCTGATAATTTATTAATAGCATTTTGTAAACCGGTTTTACTGGATGATAATAGAACTAAATCATCTGCATATAATAGGCAACTTAGAGTTGTATTATTTAATACCACAGGATCACAAGATGAATCAAAATATGATGGTAAATCACTAAGATACAAGTTAAACAAATTAGGACTTAAATTGTCACCTTGTCTTACACCTATGGAGGATTGAAAAAAATCTGTTCTTCTATTTCCAATTTTGACACATATTTCTATATTACTGTAAAGGGACTTTATAATGTTATAAAATTTTGTACCAACTCCAGCTTGTTTAAGTTTATAAAATAGGCCTGTATGCGGCACTGAATCGAAGGCCTTCTTAAAATCAACAAAACAGGTATATAAGGCATTAGAACTGTTGCGAGTATATTTATTTATCAATGTTTTTAATACAAACATGTGATCTGAGGTTCGTTTGCCAGTGGAAAAACCTATCTGTTCGTTGCAAATTGTTTTTTGTTCATCAAAATATTTTGTTAGTCTTGTATCTAAAATCCTATTAAACAATTTGCTGACATTATCACTAATAGTGATACCACGGTAGTTAGATGGGTCATCTGTTGGTCCCTTTTTATGGATTGGTGTGATATAACTTTTTGACCATGACTGCGGATATTTTCCTTGGGAAAAAATTTCATTAAAAATTTTTGTAATAAGTGGACATAGTATATGAGATCCATATTTTAGCATTTCATTGAGTATATTACTGAATCCACAAGCCTTCCCATTTTTTAGTTTTTTTAAAGCTTTTAAAACTTCATTTGTAGAGATCTTATAATCTAGTTCATTAAATATAATTTCTTTTTCTGCTTCACTTAATTTTAGTGTTAGATTAGAGTTATCTTCATTATTTGGTACCTTATTTAAGTTTTCAAAATGTTCTCTCCATTGTTCCATATCAATACTGGACTCCTTTTTAAAACTATTGCCATCACTTTTCAATTTTTCAACTAATTCCCAGTATTCTTTTGGGTTGTTACTTTGTAAATTATCCAGCTTAGTTAAAAGATCTTTTCTGTAAGTCTTCATAACAGATTTTCTGGTCTTACGATATAGTTTTAAGCATTTAAAGAAGTTTCCTCTTATATAAGGGTCATTACTGTTTTTCTTAAATTTTTCACTCTTATAGTCTAATTCTGATTTTAATTTTCTTAGGTCCCCATTAAACCAAGGTTTATTTTTAATATTTTTTGTTTTGATTTTATTTTTTGATGGGGTTTTCTTGACTTTTAAGGACATATCAGCTGATTTCAAAATGATGGAATTGAAATCTTCAATCAAGTTATCAACATCATGCGACTTTGAGTCACTTAGATTCTTTATTAAACTTTTGATTTCTGCTGTATTGAGAGCAGTTTGAAATTTTTCTTGGGATTCAATGTCCCATACATATTTATCAGGCATTAAGAAACCATCATCTGTTTTAATTTCCATACTTTTAAATTTACATTGGATCATACAAGAAATTTGACAATGATCAGACAAGAGGGGTTTAATTTCATGGACTTTAAAGTATGTAATATCTTTTAATAGATCTTCAGATGTTAACATGTAATCAACAACACTACTACCAAGGGGCTGGTGACATGTTAAATCCCCATTTATATCCCCAAAAGTTCTACCATTCAAAATTCTTAAACCTGAAGAAATACATAATGTTAAAAGTTGTCTGCCCCTTGTGCACATAAATGTGTCTTTACTCTTTCTGTTAAGTAATGTATTGTCAAATCTATAAGAATCAAATAAAGGTAAATGATGATCTGAATCATTTGGGATAAAATCTACATACATGTATGAATGAAATAAAAAGAATGGGTCACCGTTCTTAATTGTTGAAGAAAATTGTCAAAAACAGTTCAAATTTGGCTATTTTTATATAGATTTTATAGGGGAAAATCTTTATTATTATTATTATTTTTGATTTAACAGGATAGCTTTTTTTGTATTATTTTGTCAAAACATCAATTTTGGTTAGTTCTTTGAAATTAAGGTATAAAATCATTGAGTCACCGTTCAATTTCTAAAAATACATTGGAAAAAACTGAATTTTTGCAATATAAAAAAATACTAAAAAAGTCAGGTACATTTGGATAAAATTAAGTAACCTAGATAGCTTAAAGAAAAGCGTTTGTTTATAAAAACAAGAGATACAGGTTCAAATCCTGTTCTGGGTGGTCAAATTTTGGATGACTGAACATGTCACAGCCCATTAAACCAAGATTGCACGATAGAATCAATATCAAAATAACTCATCTTTATTATCTCTTTCTAATCTCAGAAATAAACTTTTTGATATGATAGCTTAAATAAAAATGTGTGTTTATTATTGGACCATTTAAATGTAGGGGCGAATGATCTACACTTGAAAAATGATTCGTTTCGTTTTATTATTGTAATGTTTTCATTACAAATACTCGACCATTATTAAAATGTCAAAATATTTCTTAAATTGTACTCAACCAGTCTGAATGTGTACTCCCCCACGGTCTAACTTGTTCTCGACCTTTTCGTAACCTATACTCGATCTGGAAATAAGTCTTATTTTTAAGACTTTTAAGAGTTCTTGACATAACTGGACACAGATTTTCGACTTCTTGACAAAACTCGACCAAGATTTTAGACTTTTCGATAAATAATCATAAAAGTCTAGTAAATAAAATGAAAGAAAAGGAGTAAATAAATGTATTTACACTGCTGCAGCATCTTGATTAATTTAATTTCTATTGTTTCCACAAATAAAAAAATATTATAATTATTTCAAACATTATTCATGATTATTTGTTAATTGTAATATTTTTTTTTCAATATAAACAATAAGTTAATTTTACCAGAAAATAGATATTGAGGATAAATACTAATAAGCTGCATGAGGACTAAATATTTTGCAGGAAACTGCTATACAATGTTACTATTATATATGTCTTCCAGAAATAAGATATTTTAACCAAGGCTATGCATGTGGCTTGAATGACAACATTGTAATTTAAGTTTATCAAACCCATTAATGAAAAAGGTTTTGGCACATTAACCCTATACCAGGGTAAGTGATACATAAAGGGAATTATTTGAAATTAAGGAAATTATATTTTTAGGGCGTTCAAATTTTAAAGAATCCTTTTTTTTACTGAAACCTACTGTTTATAATATATACATGTATCCTGCAGATTCCACTTAAGTTGCATTGATTAATTTGTTTCAAGAGAGTAAAAGAAATTTTAACCTTACTTTAATCTTTCTTTTTACTGAAGTAAAATATTGCAGTCAGACAGTTACAGTTATTCTTTCTAGTTTCTTGTTCGCATGTAATTTTAATCTGCAAAATTTAAAATTAATGTTAGAGTCGAAGAACCGACCAACTTTATAGTTATTTTATGTTGTTGCTGCCCTTGTCATTTAGTATATCAATTTTATAAGTGGATACACTATACGCATCACCGTGTCTTAGTCAATTCACTTAATAGCTATAAAAGCTCCTCTAACACCCCATGATGGGTATTGTCAAAATAGCAATAAACATCTGGAAACATCTAAATTTCACAGGTATTATCACTTAACACCTGAGTAACATAAGTACATGTATCAATTAGGAAACACAGGTTATTCAAAGCTAAAAAAATAAAATTTAAGGATAGTTTGAATAATAATATAGAAATAATAATTTTATAATGAACACAGAACCATGTATACCTCTAGTTTAAATGACTTTTAATATGTTTCTTTTCCCTGTAATTTAACAACCCTCAATTTAAAGAAACAACAACAAAGATTTGATTTCATATTTTGACTGCAAAAGTTGATAAAGAATGACTCAAGCTTTGAGATATATGCAAATTCACTTTCTTTTTTGTCAACTTCTACGTCCTTTTTCATTATGAGACACCAGCTAAATTTAGCTGTAATTTAATGATATCACAGAAAACTGAATGACATTCCAACACCAGGAATTAAAATATGTAGCCAAAAGTAAACACTGGTCAACACTATGAGGTGGATACTTACAAGCTCTATAGGTAAGTGCATGTATCAACTAGCCTGCATTTGTATTATAACATGTATACATGTATTTGTTACATCTGCAGTACAAATATTTTTAGAGCCAAATTTCAGACTTGAAAATGCATTCTACATTGGAAAAAATAATTTACACTTCTTTATTGTCATGATTCACGGGGCGGGCGGATCTAGGACTATAGTTTATATGGGGGAATAAAGATTGTTTTCCACCTTAATTGCCATGCAAGAAATCCGTGCGCATGTTTTTTTAACTGTTTTTTTTTATGCAAATAGCTTAACAGACAGTTTTGTCAGTAAGGGCTGAAGTACGCCTGGTATGCCTTTCCTTGGATCTGCGCCTGTGATTAAATCATGTACTTATATTCAATACACAATTATGTATGGACAAAACACATGTGCTAACATGGCTAAGTGATTCATGTCAATGAATGATATCCAATATTTTGATTTCATAAAAGGAAATTAATTCTTTATCATGTTTATTGTGGCCCATTTCTTGAAAATATTTTATCCCTCCTTTGCAATACTTGAGGAGTCTATTTGGGAACATGCAGTATCTTCAGTTTTACATGGATATAAATTTGATTGAAACTGTTCATTATTATTTAACATTACTTTTCCCTTTTTATATATGATTCAAAAAGAAAAATAAAAGGAAACTTATCACAATATCAAGACACACTTAATTCAAAATTAAGTTACTTTTGTCTCATAAATGGGATGTATATATTTTAGTTAATATCTTAAAATGCCAGTCAATGCTTTCTGGACCTTGTTTTTATCTAGGTAAAAAAAGATCGGGTACTTTTCATACATGGTCAAGTACTTTTCAGACCTTATAGTCTTACTAAGACAATTTCAATTGAGCATATTCATTCACACCTATTATTTTTTTCTTTCTGGTACAATCTAGAAGACTTAGTAATGAAATTAAGATCATTGTAAATTTTTTAATATTTTTAATGTGAATATCTTTTATTTTATACTTGTAGAAATTGCTCAATTAACAATAGTGTGTGCTGACTGTACAACAATCCAAATGTATGCATGATAACTGTCTACGTAACTCTATAGTGTTCAAAGGCAAGAACTGACAAGAGAAAACATATGGTACGAAATAATGGAAAGATGTTGAGTAATTTGACATAATTGTCAACTTCCATAAAGCAATTGCAACATTGTACAATGAAAACAAAAGACCCTTCATTATAAAATATAATAGTGTGCTGTGGAAAAAGTGTTTGTTGCACAACATTATGAAACAAACAATAACAATTTGAATGAAGAATTTGATGTAGAATAAGTGTACGCGACACAACATCCATACAGCAATTACCATGTTCACAATATTGAAATATAATGTGATCCTGAACAAGTGTACGTGACACGAAACCTTTATATATACATGATATAGCAATGAATATTTTCACAATATAAAAATTTCATGTATTTCAACATAAGTTATTTTTATACGACCGCAAAACATTTGCGGATTATAATGGTATGTTGCTGTCGTTGCTGTCGTCGCCGTCTGCATCGTCGTCTGCGTCTGCATTGTTTGTACTTACATGTAAGTGTTCCCACAATAACTTTAGTTCTGTTTTATCCAATTGCTATTAACATGATTAAATTTGACAATGATGTTCCTTTCCATATAAACATGGATTGTATAGATTTTGGGGATACACCTTTTTTCGTTTATAAATTAGGGGCCAGAAATGCTACCTTTTTGTTTGTTCCCACGATAATTTTTTTGTTCCAGATGCTCGTTTTTTAATTAGGGGCCAAAAACGGGACAAAAAAATCAAATATTTTATTTGTTCTCACAATAACTTTGGTTCTGGTTGGTCAATTGTTATTAAATTTGACAATGATATGCCTTATACCATAAAACCATAAAAGGGATTAATTTTGGGGATCCCCTTTTTATACCCCACTCGTAAGAGAGGGGGCAATATTGCAATCACCTTGTCCGTCCGTCCATCCGTCTCTCCGTCTGTCTGCCTGGTACAATTTCTCTGCTTCTTTTGGATGGATTGGATTCAAATTTGGTACACAGCTTCAGCATGATGAGTTATATGATGCCTCCTCTTTCCAGGTCAGTCCATCTTCTACTTCCTATTTTCCAAGCCGACTTAGACTTTTTTAGGTTAAAAAAATTGAAATGTGAAATTTTTCGTAACAGATTTCTCGTCTTCTACTGGATTGATTGGTTTCAAATGTGGTACACAGCTTCAGCTGGTTGAGTTATACAGTGCCTCCCCTTTCAAGGTTAGTCCATCATCTACTTCCTGTTTTTCGGGCCAACTTAGACTTTTTAGGGTAAAAAAATGAAATGTGAAATTTTTTGTAAAGGATTTCTAGGCTTCTACTGGATGGATTGGTTTCAAATTTGGTACACAGCTTCCATGGCTTCAGCATGATGAGTTATACCGTGCCCCCTTTCCAGTTCAGTCCATCATCTGCTTCCTGTTTTCCGAGCCGACTTAGATTTTTTATGGATCAAAAATAGACAATTTTTCGTAACATATTTCTCGGCTTCTACAAAAGGGATTGATTTCAAATTTGGTATACAGCTTTAGCATGATAAGTTGTATGATGCCTTCACTTTCGAGGTCAGTCAGTCATCCACTGGTTAGCGACTTTTTATTTTTGGTTCAATTTTTTTTTTTTTTGCAAGTTAAGTCTTGTCAAGTGATGGATAATAAATTGAGAATAAATTATTGCTTTATTCCCCCCATTTTGGAAAATAGGGGCCAAAGGGGGGCAAATTTGAAACTTTTTTATTTATTGTCCAATTTCAATTTTTTTGGCAAATAAATTCTTGTAGTGAATTTACAAAATTGAATGTTAATTTTGCAACGCATTCCTCCCCCTAATTAATGCTAGGTGCCAAAAAGGGCAAAAGTGAAAGGTAGAAGATACCATTAATTTGGGACTAAAAGGGGTAATGTTTTTGTAACTGTAATTTATTTGGTCTGCTTTTGTAAAAAAAGAGTTTCTAGTAAAATCTGGATGGATAGTCCACCAAAGGTTGCATGTGTCAAAAACTTAGTCAGTATTTCTGTTTCTGTTTCTGTTTTAGTCAGCCCACCATGGGCTGCATATTTCCAGAGCAATTGACTATTCATATTGGGCCTAAAATGAACAGTGTTTGACATGTTACGGTCATATCATGCTGCGCTTGGCGAAGCTTTTTATTATGTATAATATTAAATCATAAATTAAATATAAATATATTGAAAACAAATCTTAGTTTTTATTTAACAGAAATAATGTTTACAACAGACCTGAAATTGAATCCTACTTAATTTGATCCTATGCTGATGCTGTATACATACAAAAGGTCATGGGGTAATGATTATTATTTATTCAACCCGATCTGTCATGACTCTAACATGCTGACACCCTGTAAGTATCACTTTGTCTGTCTGTATGTCCACCAACAATTTCTTATGAACTGTTGAAATCTTAAGTTAAAAAACTATTCATAATTTATGCTAGAAGTCTAATGAAGTCTGATAAAAATGTATATATTATAGTTGAAATAGTTTGTACCACTTTATTTACTTACTTATTCCTGTTCTATCTAAGAACACACCTCTTTATACCATCTTATACATCAATTTTTAACTCATTGATACAATAACAAATTTGTATTTTTTACTATATATAGAGGACAAATTTACCCGATTGATTGATTGACCATGTAATAACCGTATCCTCTTACTCATTCCAGCCATATGAACAGATTGCGGTGGATGAAAGAATTGCCAACCACAAGTTCAGTGGGATACGTCAATTTATGAAGGAAAAGTCTGTTCAACTTTGAATCAAACTTTGGGTTTTAGCTGACACAATAACTGGGTATACATTTAACTTTTTCGTATATTAAGGCAAGAAAGAGAAAGAACTGTTATTAATGATATCAGTTAGGGTTTAGCCCAGCAGTTGAGACACATTTATCAAAAGATTCGATTTTGAATCAAGGTTAAAGATTGTTTACGGATAGTTTTTATACCACTTTACCATTAGTTAGAGATCTTTTTGTTAAGACATTATATGTTATAAGGTGCTATAAAAAAGAATTCATCTGCAATGTCTGGATGTTTCCCAAAAAAATGATGGATGGGATAAAATATCAAATCGTGGTGATTTCAAATGGCATAGTTTTGAAATTGTTTTAGTTGTGCAATGAAAAGACTGTAAAGTTGTTTCAATAATATCTCCCATTCATCAGGGCTCAAAGTTAACTACTTGGGTCAATACTGTACAAGGCAGAACATGCTGGAAGAAGCAATGTGTAAAACAGCCTGGTTGTGTCAATGCTTACAATGAAGGCATGTTTTGGGTAGACAAGTCCAATCAGTAATTTATCAAGATATCAAAAAAACAAAATTTTATAGGTGGAAAGTTATATTTTATCATTGTCTAGATATTATTATTCTTTTATAATTTTTTAAGAGTTAAGAAGTGAGTTTCCAGAATACCTCAAAGATTATTCTAGCCATTCTTAATTTAGAGAATGCTTGGTGAAACCAATTTTGAATTTAGAAAGCCAGAATTCCAATGCTCCAGAAAGTATTTCGGTTGAGTGTTGCCAGCTTTCATCCTCCATCCAAACGTCAGAGACGTATGTATTGTTTTGCTGAATCCAAACTTCTTGGAAACACTCCATCTTCTAATAAGACTATGGTCTATCGCAAGCATTGTAAAGACTATGGTCTATTGCAAACATTGTAAAGTATCATTATGTTTTTTTGTCGGAACGTTATTGTTTTTTTTAAATGGCACAGTATGGACGCAGGCTGTAAAAAACTGGGTTTGGAACATGGTAGAAATACATGTTAAAAGTAATTTATGAAGTAAAAAAAAGAGTAACAGATTCTAAAAAACCAAATGACTTAGGATAAAATAAAAAAATTAAACACTAAACTAAATTAAGAAAAGGATAAATGTTTAGAAAACAAAATAACAACAAAAAAAAAACAGTAAAATCATAATATTTATCGATATTTCAAGGTTACTCCTTGAAATATCGATATATAGCATATCCAAATTAACCGTTTATACCCACATTTTGGTATTTGTAATTTAAAAAAAAACTGTTATCAGCTTTGATAGTTTAATGTAAAACACCGAGAAATCGGAGTTAGTGGGTCAAAACCACTTCAAAGCTGCAGGTTTTTTAAAAATATTTCTTTTCTTTGACCTTCAAACAAAACAAAATGAAACCAGGTTTACCCCACCATTTCATTTGAAATGCCTGTACCAATGCAAGTCAGGACCATTGCGATGCATAACGATTCCGATGTGTCTTCCATGTTTTGTCTTTTCTCTTCGAGATTGAATTGACCCCCGAAGTTTAGTAATTTTGTTTTATCGCCTTTATTCACACAAGTACTCCTCCGAGGCACCTGAGCATATTCTAAAATAGAGATAAAGGCTTCATTCTTACTACGTGTTAACCAACAAATGTTCAGACTTGTTAAATATGGAATAATGTGACTTGGGTTCGCTTGTATTAGTATATTTATCTTATAACCTTTAAAAAAAACTCTCGGAATTCCGATTTAAATTCATTTTTTTTTCATTTTTGAAACAGAAGGTGAGCTTCGGAAACCATAAATGGATCCTTATCCATATTTTTTGGCGTTATTTACCCCCCCCCCCTCGGCGAAAATTAACTGGTTTGGAGTAACATCCTAGATTTTAACGTGTGTTTTAGTAATCTAATACATTGACACACAGATTTTAAATGTTCTAATTAGATGACGATTTTTTGGTAAGTTTTCAAAGATTTTTAATGGCGAGGCCGACCCGGAAGTCGTTAACATGCAGTGCGTTTTATGGTTTTATGATACTGATTACCCCTTTGGTACACCTTTGCTTCTTACACATTGTAAAGGTCTAAAAGGGTTTCAACACCAACAAACGGACACATAAAAGCTCACAAACAAAAAACAACTGAATACATGTACCTATCACATAGTCGTAACGAGAATGGACGCAGGTGCTCGGGATGGATTGGCAGTTCCTGCTTGCTATAGCAGATCCGTCGTGTTCCTAATTGCCATTTCAACGTTCGACCACTTTATCACCCAGAAGTGGTTACGTGTATGTCTTGGAAATTTTTTATGTAAGGGGGTTTATATACTCTAATTTTAGGAAAATCACCAACTGGCGAGAAGCGACCACTGATCACCTAGTATTCTTTTGGAATCGTAAAATTTAGTGACCGACCATCTAACTTTAAGGGGGGGGCTTAATTTTTTGTTCATGTCATTTTTTCCTCACGCAGAACGTGAAAAAATGTTTATTAGATTATTTTATTAACCATCAATGTTGTTTTTTGATCGGTCTCCTTTTCTTATTTTCTCATTAAAACTTATATTCAAAATATTTCTTAAGGAAAGAACCGCAGCCTTTCAAGCTAAATATTTTGTTCTCCGTAAAACTGTTCCACGGTTAATTATTATCTATCATATTTATTGAAGGCGATATACCATGTGTACGATGTCCTGCAGGGGACCTACTTGGTGACGAGCAATGTATAGGTGTCGAGTTTTTATGTGAGGGGAACAACGATTGTTCCGATGGAGCAGATGAGAATGAGGCGATGTGCCGAGGTGTGTTATACAATCTTCAAATAAAGGATATAATAGTATATTTGTATTAAATAAAAGTAATAACAAAACTATCGATAATCTACAATGTCCCAGATATAAAGATAAAATAAGGCGAAGACACATTGGAGAAATTGATGATCGCAATGGTTCTGACTGAAAGACAAAATCACGATCAGTTTCGAGCTCATATGATTTAGTGTCTTGTCTTTATCATCAAATATAAAAATTTGAGAACTAAATGTAAAATCATATTTCGTTGTTATAGTGCTTTGCAAAATATACATTTTTAGAATTTAGACACTTACAAAATAGATATATTATGAACGATGTAAATAGAAATGAGACCGAATAGGCAAGACCGATAACATTTCTAACACCCCCCCCCCAACTGACTGGCCGTACTCACGGTCACACAGGAGTGGAACCAGGTGATCCGGCCGGGCGGAAGAGCAGGCAGAGCCATAGCTGAGGATGTGGATAGGGTGTACAGAATCGAGAATAATGGTCTAAAAAATAACAGATAAAGAATGATGGTCACAAGAAATGAAAATTTGGAAATTGACCCTTAAATTATGAAGATCTTTGAAAAAAGTGACCAAAACACTAAAAACATAAAGAATAAAAGAAAAAAAAATAAAATGCAGAATTTAGGACACCCCCATCCACACCCCATAGCTTGTCAAACGAACCTAACAATACAATAATAACTTTACATTTCAGAGTTTGAGTGTCGTAGCATACTTCAGACAAAATGTGCAGATGGACTTCAGTGTATCTTCGATTATAAACTGTGTGACTTGAATGTTGACTGTCGCGACGGATCCGATGAAAATAGGGAGATGTGTGAAGGTTAGTATAAAACAGGGTGTGGAAGGGAGTGTTTTCAATTTTATTTTTTTATTTTTAGAGGTTTCATATTTTTTCTTTTCTTTAAGCTTATTTGCTACTTTTCTCACAATTGTTCATAACTTAAGGGTCATAGCTCTCTATTCTGCATTTTTAGTGGATATGTTTCTCAATCTGTTAAGTTTTAGACCATTATTCTCTATCCTTCCTCATCAAAAATAGTGGCACAGATGTATTTGTAAAGTTTGATTACGAAGGAAATATTCTAAGGCAAATTACGAAAACATGATAAAACGTTGAAAACATATTACACTAATGTTTAAAAGTGAGTGATAAAAACACGGTGATGTTAGTACATGTGGTACGACAACAAAGAGTTTCATTTCGGCAAGGAATTACCGTGGTGCTTATAGAGAATCACAAAGATCTTGAAGGTAAGTGACGAACATACTAAGGTAAGTGACAAACGTACTTAGGTTAGTGACGAACATACTAAGGTTAGTGACAAACATACTTAGGTTAGTGACGAACATACTAAGGTTAGTGACGAACAAACTAAGGTTAGTGACGAACATTCTTTGGTTAGTGACGGACATACTAAGGTTAGTGACGAACAAACTAAGGTTATTGAATAACATACTAAGATAAGTGACGAACATACTTAGGTTAGTGACGAACATACTAAGGTTAGTGACGAACAAACTAAGGTTAGTGACGAACATTCTTTGGTTAGTGACGGACATACTAAGTTTAGTGACGAACAAACTAAGGTTATTGAATAACATACTAAGGTTAGTGACGAACATACTTAGGTTTTTGACGAACATATTATGGTTAGTGACGAACATACTAAGATAAGTGACGAACATACTTAGATTAGTGACGAACTTACTAAGGTTAGTGACGAACATACTGAGGTTAGTGACGAACATACCTATGTTAGTGGCGAACATACTTAGGTTAGTGACGAACATATTAAGTTTTTTAAGGCATTAGATGCAAATGGAGATACGTAAAGGTGTATGAGAAAATAGATATGTGTTAAACGACAAAAGCAAAGAATGATGTGCTAAGGGGAGTGACAAAAAACAAAGATACAAGAAGATAATTGACAGAAACGAAGATATTTGAAGGTAAGTTACGAAATTAAAAGGTGTGTGGAGATAAGTTACGAAAACGCTTTCAAAGAAAAAGGGAGGTAGCAAAAAACTGAGATTTGTTTAGGTGGATAATAGAAATATCACGCTCCGTTATAATGACGAAGTCCTTTCTCTGAACATTTATTGATTTGGTTATTGTTTCCATCTCTCATATCCTCAGGAACTTGAGATAAAGGACACAATGAATTTTAATGATTTCTGAGGGAGCTTCTTTATATTTGGATTTACAACATAAAATAGACTCTAAAGGAAGACTTACAACAAAGCCGATGACTGCAACTTTCAAATTGTTTACTTTTCCTTCTTGTATAGCATCCCATCCGTTCTAGCTATCCCGTTTACATGTAACATTTGATTCGCTATTTCAGAGATTGCTGGACTTATATCGATTTCCTTTTCAGAGCGTCACATCTGACACTAATTTGACAAAACACATTTTGTGCTCATAGACAAATTGGAATTTCTATCTCCCAGATGAATGTAGATGTTGGTTTATCATAGGGTTTTTTCCGTCTCCTTTTTTTCCGGATTTGACACACTATGGCAACGTAACGTACTATTCCTGAGCCCCTGAGCTACGACTTAAGTTTGCGTAGTTCATTTCTGTTCAGTTTCGTGCAGTTCTCCTTTGTGCTTATTGGTTTGTCTTTGACACTAGTATGTTCTATTTGTTCCAATTGGCTTTTGATATAATTTAAGTTAAGAGACGAGAACATTAAGAATAGGGACGACTAATAATGACAAAAATACTGAGGTTTATGAAGCCACTTAAGTGACGAAAATACAAGAAGTATTAGATAAAGGTAAGAACAAAACTTAATTTAAGATAACAAGAAAAAAAAACAAGGCAAAGATACACAGAATAAATTCAAAATCGCAATGGTCCTGACTTGATACCAACCATTCTAAAACCTTATCCGCTGATGTTTTTTTCCACAGCTCGTCCATGTTTTATTGGGTCCAAATGTAGCGATAATTACCAATGCATTGAGGATTATAAGTTTTGTGACGGCAAAACAGACTGTAGAGATGGGTCAGACGAGAATCCGGAGTTCTGTAAAGGTAAGTTTAAGAGTTTCGTTATGGTATGATATATCAAACTAGAGTTCTGCAAATGTAGTTCCGTTAAGAAAAAAATGTTATGACCTTACTGTACAAACTCACAAGATTTTACATTACCTATATAAATAAAGATAAAGATAAAGGCCGAGGCTACGACTATTCGCTACGGGTAACAATAAGATTTTTTTTATTGTTACTCGCGTGACTAAAACGGGAACGGTTTCCGGATACAGCACCTTTTCAGGCCGGAATCTCACGAGTAACAATAAATAATAAAATTGAGCTACTCGCCTTTTTGTTACTCGCAAAAGGAATAATAGACTGATATATTGTACATTATTAATAATTTCATTTTTATATTTTTATGT
>CAXARO010000638.1:0-19199 GCA_963971305.1 Arcuatula senhousia | reverse complement strand
ATTTTAATATGGGCACATAAACGGCACATCCCATCCCTAAAATTTTCCAAGATACCCCCCCCCTCAAGAATTTTGTCGGCATCAAAAAATTATTCTCTGGTAACCCTTTTAAAAGAAAACATGCACTGTCGCTTTGATAAAGAACACATCCCACATAAATGCAAAATTCCGAAGCAAAGAAATCTGAACACGTTAATGAGGCCAGAGGTAACAATTAACTTTCAAATAGATGGGGACGGTATGCAGTGCAAACAAACACTGAGATTTAAAGAATTAAAGTCCCTTGTTCTTTGTTAAATCACAAAAATAGTGCATGATTAAATTGATCCCCCCTCTATAAAGTTATTAAAAAATCTGAACCCCCCTTTTCTATCAAGAAAAATAAAAGTGACCCCCCCCCCTACTTTTTGACCAGCCCCCCTCCCAAATATAAAATGATATGTCCCTTAATAGTTTACAGTCAATTACATCCATTCGAAATATATGTTAATTATCAGTATAATCACGTTCATCGTTATGTCATTTATTATTTTCATAATTATCAATATGAAATGAAATAAAACTAAAGGCTATTTAAGAACAAATAACAATATATGAATATAATAGAAATGCTCATTTTTTTCAAGAAAATATATCTAGTCTGTTAATCGTGATTTTCAGCTGCCAATTTGTGTCCAAATAGTTACAAAGTTTGGACCATTGCTTGGTCATTTGTTTCTTTATTCATATGAATTGGATGTCCCACAACTACTTTTTTGAAGATGTGGAATAAATAAAGTGGGACAAAGGGCCTCATAAACAAACAATAACACAAAAACACAATAAAAGACCGCAATTAGTCTTCAGCAAGGTCAGCAGGTGATTCTGACCTTGTCTACCGATTTTGTCTTTGTCTTTTCGGTATAATGATATTCGATTGCCCCTTTGGTACACCTTTGCTTCTTCCAAGGTCAAAATAAAATGCATTTAATTTATAATCTTCAATTTCTCCTTAATGTCTTCCATGTCTTGAATTTTTATTTGGATATGTGGGATAGATGATTCTTTCTAAAATATCCAAATAAAAAGTCCAAGCTCGCTATTTTTCTGACTTTAATTTGTCTAAGAATCCTGGCTTAGAATAAGCAGATACTAAATGTGCAAGTTTTTTTAGGACCAACTTTCACTCTATAAATAGTCTTTAACAAAAATACAAAAATTGACACAAACTTAAAACC
The DNA here is from genome assembly GCA_963971305.1 of Arcuatula senhousia. Lineage (NCBI taxonomy): Eukaryota > Metazoa > Mollusca > Bivalvia > Mytilida > Mytilidae > Arcuatula > Arcuatula senhousia. The sequence goes on along the minus strand of CAXARO010000638.1, from coordinate 17,982 downwards.
AAATCGATAAATAATTAATATCTTAGTCATTATTTGGTTCCAAAGTTTGGTCATTTTGGATTAATTTTTCTATGCTCTTCATTCTCAAATAGTGATGTTTTGTTTAGATATGTTGGGTAGAGCCCCTGTGATGAGTCTTGAATACATGAAATGCGCGTTAGACGCAGAAAAAATATTGTCTGGGAACTGTAATATTTTTTTTATTTGGTAACATCCGTGAAAGCTAGTGCTGCTGGTAGAGTTTTAATTCCCCGAGGTTATCACCCTCCGGCATCACCACTTTTTTAAAACACTTCAAAGCTTAAGCTAAAATCTATTCGTTTTTGTTTTCACAATTGTCTTAAACTTAAGGTTCTTCCCATCCGGGATTTATGTTGACCATATTCATAATTTGGTTTAAAATTTTGGTACTTTTGATTTCATTGCTCTTTGATCTTCATAATCATATAGGGTTTATAGTTTATTTCAATATTTTGATAGGGCGCCTGTGATAAGTCTTGCATAGACGAGAGGCGCGTCTGTTGTAGCAAAATTTATTGTCTGGAACTGCGTTGTATTTTGTTTTCAACAAGAAAGAATCTTAGACAAAAGACAATTAGAACGAATGAACTGCAGGGGAAGTCTACAAAATACTTGCTGTTACTGACAGCTTTCTGAGAATAATGAACCGACCGATGTTAAACAAAATCTAACAAACCAATTTAATACTATTTAAGTTCAAGTTTGACAAGGCTTTTATATACTCCCAACCTGTTTTTTAAGCAACAGAGCTATATATAGTAATCCTTGACTGTGTCTGTCCATTCGTCACGTTTAATCTGCTATATGTTACTCAAAAGGTATAAACTAAACCCTTAACACTGTAAACCGATTGTGGAGCATAGAATTCCAAGTCATATTCGTGCATGCATTGTACAGTCTCGTAAAGATTCACTTTTTAGATACATGTATGAGCCCACGTTACTCTTTGCCTTTAATTTGTATCGTAGTTGTGTTGTACGGTAATTGAATGTCAACCCATGTGTCTACAAGTACCAAAATTTTTATCCAAATTATGACTATGACAAACTTATGTCCAGGATGGGCTTAGGGTTTAGACAACTTTGAAAATCAAACGAATAGTTTTTAGCTTTGAAGTGTTTTTTCAAAACAAGTGGTGAGGCCGGAGGGTGATAACCTCTGGAAAATTAGACCTCTACCAGCAGCACTAGCCATCACTGATGTTACAAAAAAAAACTAAAACAAAGTTCCAAACAATATTTTTTTCTGGGTCTGACGCGCATTTCATGTATTCAAGACTCATCACAGGGGCGTCACCCACCATATTTAAAAAAGACATCACTATTTGAGATTAAGAGCATAGAACAATTAAACCAAAATAACCAAACTTTGGAACCAAGTAATGACTAAAATATTGATTATTTATCGATTTGGTTTTAATTTGTGTCAATTTTTGTATTTATGTTAAGGACTATTTAAAGAGTGAATTTGGTCCTCGAAAAACTTATTAAATCTTGCACATTTAAAATCTTCTTATTCTAAGCCAGGATTCTTAGACAAATTAAAGTCAGAAAAATAGCGAGCTTGGACTTTTTATTTGGATATTTGAGAAAGAATCATCTATCCAAAATATCCAAATAAAAATTCAAGACATGGAAGACATTAAGGAGAAATTGAAGATTATAAATTAAATGCATTTTATTTTGATCTTGGAAGAAGCAAAGGTGTACCAAAGGGGCAATCGAATATCATTATACCGAAAAGACAAAGACAAAATCGGTAGACAAAGTCAGAATCACCTGCTGACCTTGCTGAAGACTACTTGCTGTCTTTCATTGTATTTGGGTTTTTTTTGGATGTTTATTTGGCCTGTGTCCCACAACATTTATTCCACATCTTCAAAGAAGTGGTTGTAGGACATCCACTTCATATGAATAAAGAAACAAATGAGCAAGCAATGGTCCAAACCAAGAACGACAATAATACGACCATAGTACGGTAGTTCATGGGAACGTTTTCTCCAATGTTCAATCTAAGTAGGATGCTACCACAACCTTCGGTCCAGGTGAGAAAAAGGGAAGCAAGTTCCATTTTCATACCACACATTGACTCTAACAAAATATTGATAACGGGAAACAAATCCATATGCGAAAAAACAACAGCCGAGCAACATTTGTTCATATTAATTCTTATACATGTAAGAAGTTTGAACAAGTTTAAGGAAATGGTTGTGAAAAGAAGTTGCTGAGATAATTTAGGACAATATTCCTCGACGTCTTCTTAACATCTCGTGCTCTACAAAACTGACAAGTTATTTAAAGCTAAGTGTCAAAGGGTTTGAAATATAAAATAGAAACCAGTTGTTTCTAAACGTGTTTTTCAGCAAACAACAGGGATTCCAATGGGCACTGATTGTGCACCTTTGCTTGCTGATTTGTTTCTTCATTCATATGAAGCAGACTTCTTACAATATATTCTAGACAAAAAAGATCGTAGACTTGCTCTCTCTTTCAACCTCACGTTCCGTTATATTGATGATGTCCTTTCACTAAACAATTTTCGATTTGGTGACTTTCTCCATCTCATATATCCCCAGGAGCTTGAGATTAAGGACACAACAGATTCTAGGAAGTCTGCTTCATATTTAGATCTACATCTTGAAATTGACTCTCAAGGAAGACTTTCAACAAGGCTCTCTGACAAACGTGATGACTTCAACTTTATAATCGTCAACTTTCCCTTATTGTGTAGCAATATTCCGTCCGCTCTAGCTTATGGACTTTACGTGTCTCAATTGATTCGTTACTCCAGAGCGTGCGGGACTTACATCGATTTCCTTAGCAGAGCGGCACGTCTGACGCGAAAATCGCTCACACAGGGTTATGTTGCTCCTCGGTTGCTGTCTTCACTTAAAAAAAATTACGGACGAAATCATGCACTTATAGACAAATATCGGATTTCGATCTCCTAGATGAGTGCAGATGTTGGTTTGTCATAGGGTTTGGTTTTGTCTTCCTTTACCGGATTTGACACGCTGAATTGACTATTGGCAACGTGACGGGTGTGCTATAGCAAGCACAGGAACTGCTTACTCTTCCGGAGCACCGAGTTCACTTTTGTTTCGACTGGAGTTCGTGTTCTTGATTGATATTAATCAGTTATTTTGTGTTTCTGTTTTTGTCCCATTCTTGTTGGTGTTTACTGGTTTTGTCTCTGCCCTTTTGGACTTTTGACATTCGGATACCCCATTGGTACCTCTGCTTCTTTCTGAATCATAATAATTCGGACCACCGGGCCTTCGGTTTAGTGGTCCTTCAGACTTACGGACATTCAGATTAACGAACCCACAGATTAAAGGACATTCGAACTAGCAAAGCTTCGGACTAACAGAACTTTGAACTTATAGACTGTGCTCTCAGCAACAACGTTGCAACTTTTCTCTCACAAAACTTTTTTTAAAATTTCAAAGGTTCTGACCTTTTTTATTACTTTAAGCTTCTTTCAGTTAAAGGTAAGTTTTCTTCGCGATGAAGTATTTGAATGTCCTATAGAAAACATATTCAGTGCTTAGAATTTGATTTCAGTTTTATACAAGTCAACGTTGTTGATAAGCATTTTTTAACGTTTCTTACCACATTTAATTAGGGATATTGAAACCCTAACTTCTGTAAAAAATCTCAAATATACACTAACAATTTTTTTAGATAATCCATATTTTGTGCAACAGCTTGATATGAAATACATGTAAGACTTGGGGTTTCAAATATTTGAGAGGACATTTTTCATACATTTCAGAAATATTGCAGTATGAATGCAAGCAAGAACAGGCGATGCATATTTATTTGTGATAATTGGTTCACAGTTTTTGCACTTATTATCTTCGTATTCGTTTATCAAATCAAATCTATCAAATCAAACTTATAAAGCAAATTTTCACTCAATGGAGGGCAAACGACTACAACAAGAAATTGAAAAACTTATTCAAGCAATTACAATTGCATGTAGAAAAAAATGAAACTTTAGTGTCTCCTGTCTTTATGTCTCCTGTCGTCAGTGCCATTTAAGAAAAGGATCCTAGAAATTTCACTTTCAACATAATCTGTTTACGATTATGGTTAGTGCATGCGTCAGGCTACTAACATCAAGGTTCATGGTTTCATCCTCGTCTGCGGAGACCATTTCATGAACCTATTTTCCGACTCTCTCTTGACACCATTTGCAAGGATTGTTTCAAGGAACGTTCCTAGTTGTTCTCTGAATGGACGAAAAAATTTTCCCTCGTATGTGGAGAGCAATACCCTATGCACGTTAAAGACCCTTTATAGAGTTCGATAAGAAAAGGCTCAACGTGGCCAGACTCGCTAAGGGACCGACCATTTAACTTGAAGGGGGGCTTGTTTATTTCCTAAAAAATATTCTGAAAATTATTTTTGATGAAAAAAATATTTTGGCAGCTAAGGGTAAGAAAAAAAATATTCTGAAGAAGGATTTCTGCTATACAAAATAATGCTGATAATGAAAAAAAATATTCTGTCGCAACGCCTTATAAAAAATAAGCGCGGAAAAAAAATTCGGATCAAAACAAAAAACCAAGGCCCCCTTTCAAATTAAATGGTCCGTCCCTAACTACTAGCTAGAGATCGATTCACATAAGCATTCCTAACTGTTTTAAGTAATTGTGGTTCTAAATTTTAATTATTTTTGTATTTATCATCTGACAATCCGTATAGAAATCTTGACCTAATGTAAAAGATGGTGTAAATGATGTTATTGTGTCACCACAACAGCCATCAAATTAATCTTAAAAATCAAAATGTAAAGTCCATAGGATTCAAAGAAGGATTAAATCATACCTTTTGTGAATCTGAAAGAACTGGAAGTAGGGGGTAGTTTTACTCATTTAGCAAAACTTTGTTTGTAGAAGCTGCTAGTTTTCCAAGATGACAAATAGCAAGCTTTACAAAAGGATGCCAATTACTAAGAAGACAAAATTATATTTGTAGAAAAAAAATTTAAAAAATGAAATTAAGATTCCTAGACTTCTATTCTTGTAAAGAATTAATTATAATTTGTACAACACCAGCATACCCACAATGAAGTACAATTACAAATCACAAGAATTCTAATTTGACATGAAATTTAAATCTATTACTTATTAGTAAAACTTTGACGCTTACTAGTAATAGGTTTTGGAATTTTATTCATTACATCAATTAACTTACACAAAATAGTTAGTTCTATGTCATGTATATCGTTTTATTTGACAAATTTCATTCCCATCAAAACTTCTTTCTTGGTTAAGATATTAACCTCGAGGTTACCTGAACCTGACACAGTTTTTCTTCATTTTGCATTAGGTATGGTAAGGTCATTGACAAGATGTGGTTTAATAGCTGTCTTGGTTCAAGAAAATGACCTTCAGCTGTCAATGTACATTAAGTGTGCTTATATATGCACTCTGTTAAGCGAAAAGCGCGGCAACGATGGGTCATAATGGTGTCAGGGTTATAGCTAGATAAAAATTCAATTATTTAATGCTTATAAAGACATTGAATATACAGCGTACATTTTTTTCATAATTTATATTTGAATATAAGTGATTTCAATATATAATAGAAAGAAACATTATTTCAATCATCCTATATCATTATTGAATCTTATTTGAAGATTATTTTGTTCATTTAGTTAGTATTTTACAATATATAAAATCTAGGTAGACTCTTTTAACATTAATATCAGCTGTAATAAAGCAGATTGTATAAATCTAAATGTGAAAATAAAGCTGTTTTTTCGTAGCATATAAGTAAAAAAAGTTAATTATGTTTTATTTTTATTTCAATATTATATTAAGAAATATGCGTAAAGCAAGTGATATCGAATCATAAAATAGCCCAATAATTAAATATTAAACGGTATCGTGACTGCTTAAAGACAGCAGTTCTGATGCGCATAAGCATTGCGCATGGAGAACCGGAAGCGGGCCTTTTAAATATGAATGTATGTTATTTATGAAGAATATAATAATAGTCAGAGTGCATTGACAGATGACAGTCTATTATTTTTGTAAGTACACTCAAACTCTTATTAATTGATTTATTTTTAAAATCGTTTTGTGCACTGTATATACGTATTTTAATCGTAGATGATAATTCATTAATTTGTTGTCTTATTCTCGGGCTATTAAGTTCCCGCTTAGGATAGGTCTTAACTTTTTTGTGTGTTTTTTTTTTGTATCGGTCTTCATGTTATGAAGAACCCATGATAATAAAACCTAGATTTAAGAGGTTTCATGTTGACTGACGTACTAATATTACTGTCCTGTTTGATTTATGTCATCAAACCAGTGGCTAAATAATTAAATATTTCAAGATGTACACAATATCTTGTGGAAATCTATATCGGTTATGAAATATTATAAGAGATTATTGAGATTCCATAGGGGAGGTCAAGCAATTATATACTGATAAGATTACCATTTACACTAAGGATTATAATTGGGAATTATAAATTATGGTCAAACTTTGACCCCCAAAAAAGTTTGTAACTACGACTTCAATTATGCTGAGAGCTTACAATATACAATTTAACATTGTTTGTTTTGAAAAGAAATGCATTTTAGAGGCTAAAAATTATCGTTTTAAAAAATGGATAACAATTATTCGTTCGTTTATCTGCCAAAACATTAATTTAAAATTTATGGTTGTAGAATAATCATCAAGACAACGTCACAGACTATTTATTAGAAGTACAATCTTTTTCAAGAAAAAACAACATGGAATTACAAAAAAATAAAGGTAATTTCTAGTGAAACGCATGCTTAATTATCCAACTTCTATTGTTCTTTAAAGAAAATACAGTTAAACATCTTTTAAGTAGAACTCGTTTTTGAAAAAGCTTTTATTTATCAATAGTGTAATGAATTTTGATTGTTTTTTTTAATCAGACAGTCATGACAGTTAAGCAGTGCGTTTTAGCATTACGAATTTCTTATTATGGACTGAATGAAATAACAAAACAAAGACAAACAACAAAAACTATTTGTTGAAACGGAAAACATAGACATTTTGTTTTTTTTAGGTTTTTGAAAATACCTCTAGATCTATTAAGTAGACAGTATCTCTTTTATAGATTAATGAGAATAACAAGTGCATAATATATGAGCAAATTAAGTGGCATGTATAACTCATTTAAAGAGGAGAATCTTTTTGCATATTTAAAAGAAAACATTAATTGAACATAATTAATCTTTCCACTGACATACACTCAAAGATGACATCAGAACTCCAAAACCTACACTTAAAAATCCATAAAGAAAAATTAAATGCGGGATGCAAAAAAGTTATATTGATGCTTTATGCAAATATATAGATTAATGTGGCAAACCTATTTTTTAAAGCCTACAACTGTATTTTGTTTCTCTTAAGGAAAACATATATGGATTCAAATCAGAAGATGTCAGAGGAAGGTGAGAAAGAATAAATAAAGAATAAGTTATTGAATGTGACATTGCCATACACATTACGTTGAATATTGTCATGAAATTATGTTGTAAAATCATATATTATGTAATTTATTTACGCTGTACTGTAACAGGCTTTCTATATCATGTGTGTTAATAAAAATCTACAATCATAGAATTTATATTAACGTTATGATGCCCCCATTCGAATAAGAGGGTATATATCTCTGTCCGTCCGTCTTCCGTCGGTCCGTCCGTCCGCAACATTCCTTTCGAAACAGTTTTCTCGGCAACTATATATTACAGTAACTTGAAATTAGGTATATGGCTTCAGTATGAGATCATTTATCATGAGTAAGTATCAAAATCAGGTCTGTCGGATCTCTACTTCCTGTTAAACTACGAAGTGAAATTTAAAGATTATTGGTCAATTGTTGAAAATTTTCGTATCAGTTGTCTCAACAACTACATATCACGGTGACTTGAAATTTTTGTATATTTCTTCAGTATGATATTCTTTATACCGGGTATCAAAATAAGGCCTGTCAGATATTCACTTCCTGTTTACCTACTTTTTCAATCTTCAAGATTACTTGTCAATTATAGAAAAAATTATTGTAACATATTTTTCCGGCGCTTTTAATCGTAGGTACTTGATATTTTGTACATGTACATGTATATAAGTTCAGTATGAGATTCGTTATTGTGAGTATCGAAATATCTTCTTCCTCTTTACCGACATAATTATTTTTCGGTATATCGGGGATATCACAGATTCCTTAATAGTTACATGTATGATCAGTTCATGCGATGTTTTTTTTATGAAATAATATTGAATATCGTAACAAAACTTCGAAAAGTCAATTAATTAATGCAAAAACATCATATCTTAAAAATATTTTTGAGGCGTAAAACTTTTCATTCTACGAAACATGAAAACTCATCCGATATTTTGACAAATATTTGTTAAGAACCATTGTAGTAGAAACATGGGCACTTGGCTCATGCCTTGCCAAATATTTGGCAAGAACTCACAATTAACAAACCTTTCAAACTCAGATGATACCTTGACAAATATTTGGTAAAAAACTTTATACTAAGAAACATGCTTGGACACAATTTTAACAAATATTTGGTAAAATATTCATGGAAATAATCTTAACAAGAATTTGTTAAAATAATCATTTTGAAAAAAAAATTCATGCTATGAAATATTAAAAACTGAAACAAAGTCTTGACAAACATTTGGCAAGGAATTTCTTAGTTAAATAATAATTTAACAAAGACCTGATGCACTAACAAATGTTTGGTAAGGATAGAAGCATGTGCAGGTGGATGGATTAGCCCAAAACATTTGATAAAATTTTCGTTTATACAAACCTCGTTGAAAATAAACATGATATATTATATTCATTTTGATTGACAAATATTTGTTAATATGATGCTTTCTAGATATTTCAAAAAATGATGAAAGTGTAATATATTTAGTACAAAATCATTGCTAACATCGCCTTAACAATGAAAAAAAGCGTATTTGTTGAAAATTTGAGCATATGGAAATGCTCAAGTTATAATGGAAGGTGTTAAATGCATATATTCAGACATTAACTCTGGTTTTAAGAACTCCCTTCTAGCCATGTTCACTTGCCTATTCCCGTGACCTAACAAGGCAAGGACATCATTACAGCTCTCAATACAAGAATTTAGGGCTGTTTTATAGGCATTATCATCATCATGATTGCTTTCATCTTGCTTGGCTAATTTATCAACAGTTTTGGTCAAAATAGTTGCAGCTTTTACAATAGACTTTTGAATGTTTTGCATTTTCTTATCACTTGTCTGAGCTCTTAAGGTGACAAGATATTCCAAATCATATGATTAATGCGAACCATAGAAAGACCCTCACAATTTTCTGGCCTGGCGTTTTTAGTATCTTTAGTTAACTCTTGATACTCTTCTTCATCCATACCGTTTCTAAATAAATCGGTGATAGATTCAGCCAAGACCTCATCAATCTTGGCATCTAGAACTTCTTTTACTTTGCAACGTTTGGCCATAGTTTTGAACCGACTATTGTTATTGTTATTGTCACTCTGAGAGTCAACCTTCTGTTTTTTGGCCTGAGGGGGTTCAATATTATCTTGACCTTCATGGTCAACCTCATTGTCATTGTCAAAGTCATCTGGATTATCTTCATAATCCTCATATTCTTCATAATTTTCTATAGCCTCAATTCGGTTTGAAAGGGATTCAAGTTTATCCCTGTTTTGTTTTTGTTCCTCTCTTATAGATTTAAGGGCACCCATAATTTCATTGTGCATTACATTGTCAGAGTTAGATGAAGTAGAAGGCTGTGGGTCAGGTTCATTTTCTGGAAGGGGTTTACTTGAACCTTTACGACTTGATTTACCACTCGAGTTTTGAGGCTTGCTGGGGTTTACATTATCAGCAGAAGATTTCTCAGCCTTTCTTTTTCCGGCTACGCCGGTTTTCTTTCTTTCTGACTCATCAATTTCATTTACATCTTCTAAAAGAAGCTTATCTTCTTCATTTTTTGAAAGCGACCTCACCATGCGTTCCGCCATTTTTGCGACAATGCCGATTTACGACTAAAGAGCCAATTTACGGTAAAATGTCACAAAAGGTCGTAAAATTGTAAACTATAAAAGTAAACAATCGATATTCACAATAAACAACAATGAATTATATTAATTTGTTGTTTAGATAATTTAAAACCAACAACGTTGGTTAAATATGTAATTTTATTTCAATATGTAAACCAACTACGTTGGCACTAGCAAAATAAATGACTGAAGGAGCAATACAGAAACACGTCCACACCGCTCGAAAAACGCAGTCACACTGAAGTTCTGACATGCGCATCACAATCTCATTTGATTCCGGAAGTGTTACAACGAAATAAAATCAAGGTCAAGGTCAAAATATGGGGAGGCAACTGTGCTTAGCTACTACTGGGGCACATGCATACCAAGTTTCATTTACCTAGGACTTATAGTGCGCTCATAAAACCTTAACATAAAAGTCAACGCTTCCATCAGTAAAGTAACACCTTTGTCCTGCTCTGCTTCGCATGTGAGACAAAAATGGCTTTACATCATTAAGTGCTATACCAGGAAGCTACAGGTCTTATAACTAGAGGCTGTTACATGTAGTTGCACGGAAAACTGTGACGGAACTTTTTGTGATGCCGTAAGACAATGCAAGATGGAGGATAGTGCCAAAGTGACCCATGAATTTTTTCATATGCATCTCCATACAAAATATTTTTCTCATTTACAATTTTATCTAATTCATTTAGCTGTGTAGGAGGTCCCAACCCCCCAACCCCTCCCAACCACACACATACACAAATGGGGGGTATAAAAATATTTTTTCCCATTGAAGTATCATACATTCATACCTGGTCATGACCATTTCCATCATACATTTAAGTGTTGGGTAGTTTTCCCACGAGGTATGACCAAACGTCCTAGTATTAAAGGCTGAGAGGACCAGCAGTATCACCCATGATTTCCAGTACAGGTTAGATATAGCCAATGTTGGTGGGGTGTACCTGTAAATACAAGAAACTTTTTTTTAACACATAAATTAATACATTTCGGTGGTAAGTGTCTATAATGGATTTTTTATGAAGAAATTTAAATAATTTTAGATGAACTTTGGTCATTTTCAACTCTGTGTTGATTATCTCTTTCTGATTGCAGTTTAGTTGTTAGGGGTTTTATTTTGTTTGTTCTGTGGATTGTTTCCTTTGATGAATTCATGTTTGATTTTGTCTTGGTCTTTTTGGACATTTGATTGCCCTGTCTTATTGGTATATCACCGTGTCTTTAAAACATCATTAACAAAATTTACCTGTGAATTCGAAATTTTCTGGCAAACTTCTTTTTTTTCTGCATTTAAAATTTTGTTCTGCATTTAAACAATATAACTAAATAAAAACTGGAAATACTGACAAAGTCAAAGTCTGATAAAACGGAAGTTATTTCAAAATATTTGATAGATTTCCATTAAACAAAATGCTGGATAGCGGTAAATTAGGGAGTTGCAAATTTCATGATTTGTATCCAAAGAGGAGGTATAAAATTTAAGCGGTCTTTTTGGCATTTGCGGAATCTAGAGTGTGTAACATGTATGGGATATAATATTTAGCGATCTATCATTTTTTTGTGATTCGATCTCAGACCTCAAGCATAAAGCGAAAATAAGAACCCTACGAAGAATTCCCACTACATGGTATCAGCTAGCTTATCTGAATTCCTTTTCATTTGCAATGTGCAAGTGTGGCATTTTGCTACATTGTGGTTTATCTACCTCTTTATACTATAATCTAGATATTTGTATGAACAAAGAATTTACTTTGTGTCACTGTGGTTGGCCTTACCCCTTGGGTAGAGAGTTATCTACTGGATGTCTGTATGAACACCGAATAAGGAGAGCATCTATCAACTCAATTCTTTCAATCTGTATAATACTTTCTGACCTGTAGAAAAATAGAATACAGATGCATTATATATATATTATATATTGAAACACAGTAATGAAACTATTAATACCATAAATGTTTTTTAAGACAAAAAAAATAAGAATCCAACAAAGTGCCTTGTAGCATTATGTACAAATTAAGACATGGAAGTTCAACATGTTCAAAACCTAATGAAATTTCTTAACAGAAAAACCATGATGCGAAGCAAAAATAAATGAATCTACATGTTACAATTCTTACCTCATTTTCCGGAAGCCAGTTGTCTTTGTTACAATATAGTTCTACATTCTCCATAAACAATACTTTGTGCAGGCAGCAAATAATACACTACAATTTTGTAACGAACAAACAAAATAGTATATTTTCTTATGAAAGATTGGTCAGCTAGCTAGGTTATGGACAATAAACTTAATTATGTATCTATAATATTGTTGATTTTTCAAATCTAAAAAGAGGAGTCTGAGCATTTTTGAATTGGGATTTTCAATTTTTTGACAAATTACCTTAAGTGTCTGTATACTAAATGTCAGATGCCAAGTTATTTTCAAGTAATACATTTTCCACAAAAGCCTATATAAAGAAGTTAACACTGCTGCCAGAGTAAAGTAATACTTATGTCTCGCCTTCCACTTTAAATCATCACAAACAAGACAAAAAATGTCTCTGTGGGTGGTAGATATCTGACAGACCTAAATTCCATACTCACTACACAGGTGACGGGAATTTGGCCGGTAGGCTGACACTAGCGTCCCGCACCTCTCTGTTGTAACATTTTGGTGTATTGTGACGTTCTCATTGTTTTAGCTTGAATACGATTAGAATACAACGTAGAACTGAACGCACGTCTTTTTCTTCTTTCCACATCGTCCCCACAACAGGGTCTCATTCTTAAGTCACAAACCAAATTTCAAGACAATGTGATAAGTTGTTGCCAAGAAAACTGGTTTTGTTGCAAACAGATGGATGGACGGAAGGGACAGGAGTAAACCAGGGATATATATATTTGTCTCATCTCTGTAACTTTGTTAACAAGTTCTTTCATTTATTCAATATTCAACATTTAATAAATTCTTGAAATCCAGCCAAAACAAATTTAAAAATTAATACATTACAGAATTAGGGCATTAATAAAAACTCATATTAACTTGAAATCACCTTTAAATGGTTACAAAATGATACAAAGATAGCACTTTCATAACAATCAATCATTTGATAAAACATTATTACAAAACAAAACAAAATGTTCTTTTATGTGATAATTCTATAAAAATGAAAACATGAAATCATGATACATGTATACAATTTTCAATTATACCTACATTTTATGAATGTTATGAATGACACATTTCAATTGCATGTGCCATAAATGGATAAGCTTTCAAGATATCATTTATAATGAGCTAAAGGTAGTAATACATTGTTTTACTCATTTTAATTGTTCATATTATCTAAGTTGAGTAATTGTAATGTCTCTGTAATATAAGGGGCAGTGTCAATTGATGTTGATGTTCCAATGATGAATGCCTTTTGTAAGATGAGATTGGCCTGGTCTGAAAAAGACAAAAGAAAATATAAGATTTTCAAAGTTAATTATGTAAAACTGTGTGCAAAAGCCCCACTTCCATAACTATGCCAAATTTGATATAGGGCCATAGGTAAAACAGTACATTACCTTCTGCGGTCATGGATATAATATAATCTGTGTCTATATCATTAAGATATCAATGGGGAGTTACAATACAAGATTTTCCATAGTGTATTACTGCACAATTTTTTTTTTTTTGCGGTTATCTAATTTTCACAGTAGTTGGCAACTCACGAAAATTTAAACCCCCGAAAATAAAATCTTGTATATAGTGTATGTGAAGTATATACTCACATCTAAGTAATCGCTTAAATTGAATTCCCTGAAAAAATCCCATTTTTAAAGAAATCCGCAAAATCTATAGCTCCCGCAAAAAAAACAAACTTATACAGTATATGGGATTTATCTTTATGGACAAATTCTATGAGAAATTTGATGGTCTATCCATAATGCATTTTATCTCTAAAAGTATGAACTTTAATCAAAAACTGAACTTAACAAAAAAATAATAAATGGATTGATGTGGTACATTTTATAAAATTCAAGTACCAGGAACATTAAAGAATCCCACTACTTGTAAATGGTTATTGTGCTTGTTTTGACACAAAAATTGCTAACACAAGGTTATATTGCTCCTAGGTTGATGGCTTCACTCAAAAAGTTTTATGGAAGACACCATATTGCCCTCATAGACAAATATTGGATTTCTATTTCTCAGATGTGTGCAGATAATTGTTTGTCTTAGTTGACATACTGAATTTACCATTAGCAGCATGATTGGTGTGCTACAGCAAGTAGGAACTGCTTACTCTTCAAGAGCATCTGAGTTTGTTTTTGTAACGACCAGGTCAAGTTCTTGATTGCTATTCAGTTGTTTTTGTGGTGTTCTTATTAGTGTTAACTGGTTTTTTGTCTGCTCTTTCAGTCTTTTGACATTCAAATGCCCCATCAGTACCTCTTTGCTTCTTTGAGGGAAACCAAAAAATTGATCATTATTTAAACTAGAATGGTGTTCTTCAATGGAAGATGTATGTCAACTGCATCTTAACATATTCAGTAAGTAGGAAAGTAGATAAGTTACAGCTAAAAATTGTTTACAACACATAGTACTAAAGGAGAACAACCATCAATAGTGTCAAAATGATTTCTTTATGTCGCTTTGCAACATGCTGCATGCAACATAATAATTTAATCCACACTTGGAGCAAACTATAGAACACTGGTAACATTGAAGGCTGCAGACAGACTTTTTAAAATTGTGGATTTTCAAATTGTGATTAGTTTTATGTAGGCTGTGTCATTTAAATTATGCCAAATATCATTATCATCTAAATTAAGATATACAAAGTTTCTGAGTAAGAATGAATACTGACCTTGACATAGAACTGAAAATTCTGGAAGAACTTTGAGGGCACTTGTCATGACATCTGGGTTAATGTCATCTAAACATTGTATGTACAAGGCTGCAAACTGTATTGCTGTCCTGTAATGTAATTGAAAATATATCAGTTTATAAATTTTGCCCTGATTAATAAATTAATAATAAATGCCTGTAATAATTTTTTGATTTATAGATCAATAAACTCAATTTCTTTATGGCCAACAAATAATCAGTAATATTTTTTTCCAATGTACATGTATGTGACATTTATATAGGATCTTTGACCTTTGTTAGACTCATGTTTTTTACATTTACATGCATGTGCTAAGAAATCATAAAGAAACCGAAAGGCTTATAAACATATAATCTATTATCTCATGATCAAAAATTCCTTCCCTCAATGGCCGTCTTACCCAGGATTCTGTCTTATATGCCTCATTACTAAGTTGAATGATATATTCCTTATCTGATCATTACAGTCATTCAACTTCTCTTTCAGATGTACCTGGTAAAACAAAAAAGTTCATAATCAACTCTATGTATCTAGTGCACTAAATAAAATGCTTAAAAAAGTTTCTTAAAACTGCCACTTTAAGGTCACATGGAATATGTTTTTTTGTATGAAGCAAGCAAAGAGGCAGGCACCAATGGGGCTTTCGAATGTTTAAAGTCTGAAAGGCAACAACGAAACTGGTAAACACAAACAAGCACTAAGAAACACCAAACACAAAATCAACCGAAAGGAAATCAACAATGCGAACCAAAGTCGTAACAAGAGTGAACTCAGGTTCTCTGGAATACATGTAGTAAGAGGTTCCTGTCTGCTATAGCACATTCATTGTGTTGCTTATTTTCAATTCAATGAGTCAAATCTGGTAAATAATACAAAAAAATCTCTACAACAAATCAACATCTGCACTCATTTAAGAGATAGAAATCCCATATTTGTCTACCAGTTCACAGTGTCTACCGTAAAATTTCTTGAATGAAGACAGCAACTTTGGAGCAACATCACCCTGTGTCAGTATAGTTTCTGTGTTAAACAGAGAGAAGCAAAGAGGCACCAATGGGGCATTTAAGTGTCAAAAGTCTGAAAGGGCAATGACGAAACGGGTAAATATGAACAAAAACCGCACAAAGAAACACAAAACACAAAATCAACTGAACAGAAATCAACAAGGTGAACTCCAGTTGTAACAAGAGTGAACTCAGGTGCTCGGGTAGAGTAAGTGGTTCCTGCCTGCTATATATAATGCAATGTTGCCTCTAGAAATCATAAAGTTGCAAAAATTGGTCTCTTTGAGTAGATCAGTAACAAACATTTTCAAACAGATGTAAATTGTTCTCACTTCTCCATTCCTTTATTCATAATAAATTGTTCTTATATATTAAGCAAACTGACCATGAAGTTCTCTAAGATGTCCACTTTTCTTTTGGAAAATTCGTCAAGTTCTCTCAAAACTTCCAATACATCTGAAACATTATTACAACAACATTTTACTGAATTTGAACAATAAACACCAGTCATCTTTATTACCTAAAATGTATTATTATTATTATGTAGTTATGTTGTCAGGCACTTATCAAGTGATTCTACAATATCATACAATGGACTGGTACATGTGTACTTAGATTCTATTGTTTCATTATTATTCATGGAGTATAATTTTTGTGGTTTCTGTGGGTTGCCTTTACCCACAAAAATTGATGCCAATTGAAAAAGAAATTGTTCATTGATCTGTTCTCTGTAGTCTTCAAAACCAATTTAAGAAACCACGAACTGATTCTTTTTCATCAAACCACAAAAATTGATACCCATGACACATGCATTCTGAGAGTATTGCAAAACAATACTTAGTCCCCTACCAGCCTCATATTTCAGTCACTGGTAACAATTTGTCAATCAAATGAATACCTAAACTTGATCAGTTTATTATCTACAAGGAACAATAAAAAAATTTAGAAAAGAAAATTGCAATAGATTTTCAAACTGCAAAGGGCCATATCTCCAATAAAAATTTGTGGACCTGCAAGAAACTCAAACTTGATCTGTAACTCATCAAGGTAAACTCACAGACAAAAAATTAGTTCATTATCTATAAGCATTTAGAAAAAAAGTGTGGAAAACTGAAATTTTAGTGAACTTTCAAAGTTTAAAGGGCCATAACTCCCATAAAAAATTGTGGACTGGCAAGAAACTCAAACTTGATCTGTAACTTTTCAAGGAAACTCGCATACTGAAAATCAGTTCATTATCTATAAGCATTTAGAAAAAAAAGTGCGGAAAACTGAATTTTTAGTGAATTTTCAAAGTTCAAAGGGCCATAACTCCCATAAAAATTTGTGGATCGGCACGAAACTCAAACTTGATCTGTAACTCATCAAGGTAAACTTACATACAAAAAATCAGTTCATTATCTATAAGCATTTAGAAAAAAGTGCGGGAAACTGAAATTTTAGTGAATTTTCAAAGTTTAAAGGGCCATAACTCCCATAAAAAATTGTGGACTGGCAAGAAACTCAAACTTGATCTGTAACCTTTCAAGGAAACTCGCATACTAAAAATCAGTTCATTATCTATAAGCATTTAGAAAAAAGTGCAGGAAACTGAAATTTTAGTGAATTTTCAAAGTTTAAAGGGCCATAACTCCCATAAAAAATTGTGGACTGGCAAGAAACTCAAACTTGATCTGTAACTTTTCAAGGAAACTCGCATACTAAAAATCAGTTCATTATCTATAAGCATTTAGAAAAATAGTGCGGAAAACTGAATTTTTAGTGAATTTTTAAAGTTCAAAGGGCCATAACTCCCATAAAAATTTGTGGATCGGCACGAAACTCAAACTTGATCTGTAACTCATCAAGGTAAACTTACATACAAAAAATCAGTTCATTATCTATAAGCATTTAGAAAAAAGTGCGGGAAACTGAAATTTTAGTGAATTTTCAAAGTTTAAAGGGCCATAACTCCCATAAAAAATTGTGGACTGGCAAGAAACTCAAACTTGATCTGTAACCTTTCAAGGAAACTCGCATACTAAAAATCAGTT
>CAXARO010000637.1:0-70383 GCA_963971305.1 Arcuatula senhousia | reverse complement strand
GCCGGGAAGTAAGTATTTCTGGGTAAATGATAACAGGAAGATTATGTGTAAAAAATCTACAATCAATTCGCATGATATGGAATCTTATGCTGCATACCAAAAACTAAAAGGTTGTGACAAATACATGTTGCTAAGAAAACTGTAACGACACATTCTCTCACCCGTTCGCCGTGCGACGATAAATCTGGCAAAGATGCATGGTATACATAGACATGTAACAATTCAACACTCTTCCAGTTCAGCAGTGACTGTTAACTTCTGCACAACAATCATTGCTTTTTGCTTTCCGAACGATGTATTTCTATATTTCCAAATATTTCTTTTTATTCAACTTTAAATTTTACCAAGACACCTGATGTTATTATTACAAGTGTGTGACCAACCGGACCTATATTCATCGGGAAGAATTAGACCATGGCAAATTATTTTAACAATAGAATACGTTAACATTTGGCAGAGATCGATTACACGTACACGACTCTTCCAAATGAACGCCTACTTACGCACATTGACGATTTGGTGAAAAAAAGAAGTTGTTTGGATTTTCACACGAAATGGGATGAAAAGCATTGTATGATAAATTTGAAGCACCAATAATATTAATACTTTATTGATGAAATTACACCCGTAAGGGTCAAATCAACATTGAATACTAAACAATACAACATATCATACAATAGCGAAACATAAAACATAATTAGACAGCAAATTAAAAAAAAAACAAAAACAAACAAACAAACTAACACACACACACATGTTATGAACCTGCCTGACAAGGATCTGAAGCCCTGAGTTCTATAGACTGTTTAATGAAGCCTCCAATATGACAAACAAGTTCGGGGTTTGGGTTTAAGATGATCAGCAGTTTATTTAATGTATCGAGACATTCAAATGTAGACAGTTTATCATTTAGAACTTTTAAAAAATCTGAGCGAATGGCTGAATTTATTTCACATTCAAAAAAGAAATGTTGCTCATCATCCAAACTTTTACACTTTTTGCAGAGTCTTTGCTCTCGAGGTATTTTCATATATCTGCCAACTTCTATACCTAAAGAATGATCACTAAGTCGAAATTTGGAAATCAATCTTCTATAATTAAAATTATTATGTTTTAAGTAATTATCGGAATTAAAACTGTGTTTAATCTTTCCGTAAAGATAAAGTTTCGATGAAGTATCTAGTTTGGATATTTTATCTAGGGTAAGCTTTTCATAAGTATCTTCTACTAACTTCTTTGCATGACTTTTAAATGTAAGTGTAGTAGAATTAAGGTCTTCAACATTTAAATTTACATCTTTCGATACTCTGTCTACGTAAGAATACCACGAATAAATACCTTCATTGTGCAGCGTTTTATTAACTTTAAGAGATTCAGTCACAAGAGGGTTTACATTATTAGAACTAATCCTATGTAGATAAACTAAAGATTGTCGTTTTATGAAAGAATCTAGTGTGAATCTGCATAACTTGCTTCTTGCACCTATGTTAGAAGCTGTCTTTTTCAAACCTAGAACAGCTTTACAAAATTTTGAGTGAATTTTTTCAAAAGAATATTTTTCGCTCAGTGACAGGACATCACAGAGTGAATTGTTAGCTTCTGCTCTATTGAGCGCCTTAAATGTTGAATTAAAATTATCCATGAACCAAATTTCTGCATTGTATGCTAAAATTGGTCTGATCAGAATATCAAAAAGCTTACATGATAAGCTAGTAGGTACAAAGTTAAAATTTGACATATACTTTCTTAGTAAAAATAACACTTTTGAACCTTTTTGAGAGAGTTCTTCTGATGTTCTTGTAAAACTTCCCTTAGCGTTTATAACATTTCCAAGGAACTTAAAGTCCTTTACTTCTGATAAAATATTCCCGTTATAAGAAAATGGAGTTGATTCTGCATTTCCATTTTGAAATATCATAATTTTTGTTTTGCTAGTGTTGACTGTTAATTGCCATTTACTGCAATATTGTCGAAGTTTATGTAGGGCATTCTGTAGACCTTGAGGTGTCTCGGATAATATAACCAAGTCATCTGCGTAGCTAAGAGTTTGAATTTTTGATTTTTCAAGGCATGGGGGATAACAAGTTGTATCAAAAATTGTATACAAATCATTAATGAAACAGTTAAATAAAGTAGGGCTAAGACTATCTCCTTGTCGGACCCCTCTGTGTGTAGGAAAAAAAGTAGAATGTTGGTTTCCATTTTTAAGTGCAGACTGAGTCAAACTGTACATATATTTTATGGTTTTGTACAATTTTTCACCTATGTTTTCATTTATTAATTTATATAATAGACCATTGTGCCAAACAGAATCAAAAGCGGCTTTTAAATCCACAAAACAAGCAAATATTTTTTGTTTTTGCTTCTTTAAATATCCACGTACTAGTAAAACAAATTCGGTACTTTAAACGATATTTTTAACTTAAACAGCTAAAAAAATTCAAGTACATTTTTTTATACTTTATTGCTGGGTACAGTAATTTTTGCTTTTTACAACATATGAAAATAAACCATAATCCAAAGACGAATATATTTACGGTTGAGAGTCTTTTTACCCGTTTCCATGTTGTTTCTTTTTTTCAATCGAAAACATACAGTTTACCAAAAATAGACGTTTTTAAATACAGTTTGTATTATTAAATTAAAATTTGTATATTAATTTGGTTTTGTTGAAAAAAGATCACAATCCTGGAGGGCCACAGTTGAATGTCCCGGCTTCTTGTAAAACGACAGACCTCTGCGTCAAGACTTGCAAATTTTCAGCGAAACTAGGACCAAAGATGGCTGACGGATGTCCTTCTTGTGCATGTGTAAAGAATGAAGGTTGTTTAGTTTTTTGTATTAGTTGATCCTTTAAATTCGCATTCACGCAAAATTGTGAAAGAAGTTAAACTTACCGTTTGATTGAAAGGGTAGAAAAAGAGCATAAAAGTTAATGTTTTAAAATACTTGTATTGCTCCCCAATTTCACGGTGTCCAACCCCCGTACAGTGCATTCCGGAAGTAGTGCGGTCCGGAACCGGTATAATTACGGAATTGCAAAAAATGAAGTTTTTAAATGCACATTTTTCTAGCTAGATGGGAGTTTAATTGTAATTTTTTCAGTGCATGGAGTTACTTCCTTAACACTAACGATTGATTATATTAGCCGCTGTAACATGCATCTTTTGATATATTTTTTAAATTTGAAAAACGCATTTTCATTTTACGAGTCCAAAGGAGAATATGAAGCAAAAACACGTATTTTGATCTTCTTTGTTAATTGAACATCGACAATTTAACACAGCAAAATAAAGTTTGACCTTTTATGTCTTATTCGTTAAAATTTTAAGCTTAATGGTTTGTTAATAAAAGCACTATAATTATTTGAAATCAAGCACTAATAATTTGATACTGTACGGCCCGTTGCTTTTTATGGAAATCAAACTGTACGGCACGTTGCTAAAATAATGCGCATATTTTTCATAATTCATTAACGTAAAAACATATAAAACTATTGCGCGAGGTTATTTTAAAACCGGTTCAAGTAGTTGCGCAATATTTTAAAGGGTAGAAGAGTTAAAGAAACTGCGCGAGAGAAGTGTGACATGTAAACCTAATTATGAACGAGGTGTTTGACCGGGAACTGGAACTTTAAGGAGTTTGACAGTTCCAATCTATTTGATAGGTTCGTACAATACACACTGTCCCAGGTTCTCAATTCTTCTTTTTAACCCCTGGCTCTCTAAGTAAAATAGTACCCATATATACCACACATACCACAATGCATTGCACGCAACAAACCGTCTCTTCTACTATACGTCTACTTATACTGACTTCAGTGTATTGAATATTTTGCAAATATACGCCGACAGCGCGATAGGAAGGTTCATATAGATATATATTTTTAAGTGAAGAGAAAACTATGTACAATGAAGAAATGTTAATTTAGTGTTGAAGTGCTGAGATAGCTGCCTTGAATGACACAGATGACTCACTCAGGCCCCATCGCCACAAAACTTCAACAAAATCCTACAGTAAGTCTGAGTATTTATTACTAATGGAGTTGAAAATATTCTCAGACTTAAGAATATTTGTTTTGTTTTATTGCACCGTGGCCAGGAGAGCACCCAAAGGAAGGTTGTTCCAGTTTCGTATTGTTCGGGGAAAGAAAGTTTGTTGACGGATTTGAAGACGAGACTGTTGAATTTGGTAGGAGATGCGGGTCATGTGTCTAGTGAGCCGGTTTAGTTTAATAAGACGATCTTCATCGTTTTTCCCTAGATATTTTATAAAGCATTGTCCAGTGGTGTCTGTTTTGTGGTTTGCTAGGGATCTCAAGATCAGATCATATATTATGTCACTTACGCTTGGTGTATTATGGGAGCGACTGCGTTTTTACCGGGTGGAACTGATATAAAAGCTACATGTAAATACGCAATAGTGTGATCGGCAAATAATTTTATCAGCTGCATTCGAATCAAAATGTGTTGAACGAAAAGTACTAAAGACAAAAACGTCCGAACAGAGTGGGACAAATCCAGCATCGAGAATATCGACCATGTGCAGTACAAGGACAGAAATCTGGAAATCTGGTGTAATAAACAATTTTTAATGTAACAACCGGAAATTTCAAAGACAAAAGATATATGGGAATTTACCCCCCCCCCCCAAGGTACTGTTCCTTTATAAATTTTTGCTTTATTTTGCTTTATGATAATATTTAATAATATTATACAGCCACAGTCAATGTTTACTATCCTGAGCAAATGAGTGAGTGGGTTTGTGTTTTACCCCCAAGCAACGGTATATAGTTTATTTTTAGACGATGGACACGAAAGTATGATAATATGAACATGATGAGAAATGTGGGGACAGCGGGAAACATGGGAACAGTTAATTTTGAACAGAAAAGGAGAGAGGCGAAAAACTTAGCTTATGTGGCGCACTAAGTTGACGGTCCACAAAGGGGTATTTTACGTCATGAAGCGTGACACTTTCCACACACGTTGGCCCTAATAGTTTTCGTATTATACAAACTGGACTCTGCTGTTAGGGGTATATTCATCTCTTCGGTCCGTACAAGACTAATTACTTGTTTGTTGTCTTTATTTGACTGCTTGACAATATCTTACAGTGCCTCTTAACTAGTTGGCTAGGAAACGTTAACTAGTAATAACTTTTATATCTGTTTGATTTAAAAAACGTATTCAAAGTTAAGTCTACTACATGAGAAGAATACGGAATGGTTCGTTTAGATACTTTTCATCAGGTATCATGCGCAAAAAGGTGCGACGGGCCGTACAGTTTCAAAGTGAGTACGCGCAACGAACCGTACAGTATCATTGCAACGGGCCGTACAGTGAAGAAAAAACTTTGATCTTTATTTAATACAACAATTCTTAATCCTTCGTCGTATACTTTTGAAAACGCATTAGGGTCATAATATTTTTTAGAAAACTCGACAGAAAAATCATTTTATTTTCTTTTAAAGTATGTTATTTTGTCTCAAATTGTTGAATGATTTCTAAAACTATACTTATAAAGTTTCTGTTGATACCCAGAAGATTTACTAAATGTTTGTATAGTACCAAATATATATGATTTTTCTGTCGAGTTTTCTAAAAAATATTATGACCCTAATGCGTTTTCAAAAGTATACGACGAAGGATTAAGAATTGTTGTATTTGTGTATTTATTCATTTTACCAAAGGTTTCCTTTACACAAATCATAATCAAAAGGTTTTTTTTGAACAATTCAATGTATTCAAATTCAAGATTTTCTTAGTCAGCAATCAAATTTTCTTCATTGTTTACCATTGAAAAACGCAATACTTCCGGAATGCACTGTACGGGGGTTTGACACCGTGAATTTGCAAGTTTTAAGTCATCGATAAGTAAACAAAGAAGGATAACTCTACAAATCCAAATGCAATCTGAACAAAGTCTTAATAAACACGTATCGTATGTACAGGCATTGTTTTTTTTTTGTTTGTTTGTTTTTTTTTGTTTTTTTTTTTGTTTTTTTTTTTTTTTGGGGGGGGGGGGGGGCACGAGCATCCTTTTCAGTCACCTCGCAAACTTTTAGTTTGTATTTCCACTTAAATGACTTGTTGTCGCTGAAATGATGCAAAATGTCTTTATTTTATTTCATCATAAATGAGATAAATTCAAGATAAACATTTAGAAAAAAAAATTCTTAACAAAAACATAAATTTCAGGGGAGACCATTGACGGGAAAATCAAAAATCTTAAGTATATCCTATAAGGGACGGACCATTTAACTTGAAGGGGGGGCCTTGGATTTTTGTTTTGATCAGAAAAATTTTTTCCGCGCACAAAATATTTATTTTTCGTACGCATCGCGACAGAATATTTTTTTCATTATCAGCATTATTTTTTATAGCAGAAATCCTTCTTCAGAATTTTTTTTTCTTACCCTCATCTGCCAAAATATTTTTTTTCATCAAAAATAATTTTCAGAATACTTTTTTAGAAAAAAACCAAGGCCCCCCCACCCCCTTCAAGTTAAATGGTCGGTCCCTAACAATAGAACTATATGTGGCAGGGTTAAACTAGTTTTGAGGCCCAACCCCCTATTGATAATCTTGTACAACACACAGAAATTACAAACTCTAAAATTCAGAGAACCTGAGACAAAAGCACTATACACATCTATGCTATAACGGTTATTCGACACAAATTTATACAAAATTCTACATGTTCTATGCAACATTTTAAAAATGCATGCATTTGGAGGATTTTTCTCATATAATCTATAAAAAAAACTCTTAAAGATTAAACCCCAATTTTTTTTATTTTATATTGTTTTTATTGTACATTTTCAAAGCTTACACTAATGATGTCTATATACAATGACAGTTTCGGAATTTTTTTTATGTCATTTTTTTTAAAGCACCAACTACGGCGACTCCGAAGCAGGAGCTGTGTGATAAGGTAGTAAAGTGTATGATGTCATGTACCAACGGTTATCGACTGAAATCTGGGCACGGATCAGAATGTCCCATTTGTGAATGTACAAAACGTATGTATCCATAGCAACACTTAACGCTTTTTATCTTTGCGAAACTAAAGTAAAATATCACCACGGTCAGCAGCGAATCAAAGTTACCACACCTGCCGTGGTTAGCAGGTTATAACAAGGCTACTCAGGAGGAACCTGGGCGATCAATATTTAAATGTCCGAGAGATAGAAGACAAACAAGGCAGATGAATTCAAGAGAGATGAAAAAAAACATTTACATCGAGTTTACTAAAAGCGGATCGAGTTACATTCGGATAATTTCATTGCAGGAAGCAATAAAAATGACTGATATAAAACTTGCAAAACTTTATTACCGGGGCTAATTGGTATTGTGATACGTAAATGTACATGACATACATGTATAGATTTTCATTTTTTTTTCTACCTTTGCATTATTTTTAAGCCAAACAACTCTGTTCTAGCTTTATGAATTGCTCACTTTTTTAGCGGCAACACAACCACACTCAAACGTCCAAGTGACGTCATCTAAGACAAACGTCCTTGGCTGCACTGAACGGACGGTGCAATGTATGAAATCTTGTAAAAACGGTTATCACATGCAGAGTGCTGCAGGGGAGACCTGTCCACGGTGTAGCTGTCTGCCACGTAAGATTTTGATTATGTTGCATGAAAAGGGCACTGTTATAACGACTTGTACTGGTACCTCTTCTTTGAAAAAGTTGAATATACGGTTTAAATTTAAGGATTGGATTTTCAACAAGTGAGCGGCAATTTATGTTAATGGAAAAATATAGTTCAAGATCTACTTCAAATTAATCGAGAGCTTTATGTTTAGGCATCATATTTATTTATCCTGGATTGGGAAACAATTAAACTTAATGCTTCTATAAATGCCTATCCAGTTTGCAAGTGTGGCCTATTTAGGTGTGCATATTCTTATTTTTCTACAACACTATGAAGATGCAAGATTTCAACAAACTAGTGATTGATAAGGAGAGGCCTTTTCCTGGGTTGTTTTGTTACATGCAACCCTTTTTTAAAGCTAGTGTATTTATTGGATCCATAAAGCATCTACTTTCTTTTTTTTCGAAAATTTTGTATTTCGCACAAAACATAGATACTATATAATGAGGGGGTACAAATGTATCAAAAGTGAGAATTTGACAGATTTCCCGAATTATAAAGCAAAGTTGAAACATGCACTGTCAGTGCGATCTGCAAAAGAGAATCTATATAATTTTAAGTCTTATATTTTGTTCTTTGCTGTGGATTTTATACCAAGTCATGCCAAAAGTGAAAAGACAAACTTTTATTTGCTGGTTGTTGTTATAGTGTTATGCAAAAATAGCAGGCAAATTTGTTTTATAATTCCAGCACCGACAGAATCTCCAGTCAAAGGAATCTATTCCGTTTTACAACAATGTCCCGAGACCGTCCATTGTATGACGTCATGCAGTAACGGCTACTCTCTCGATGGCGGATCTTCCCGCTGCCCTCAGTGCACGTGTCACACAGGTATATTTCTTAAGATTTGTGTCACGTTTGAAAAAAAAATTGTGTTTTGCGTTACTGTCGGACCCTTAATTAGATAGCAATGAAAGAAGGTGGATTTGGCGCCATTAAACCTGGTTTGGTACACCATTCCTTTTGATATGCGTGTACCAAGTCAGGACCACAGGGATTTTCAATTTCAGTGGTACAGTACATGTATGTCTTCCTTGTTTTGTCTTTATCTCCGACACTTGATACTGGTCTCCGAGTTCGGTAAGTTTTTTATATATACATGTATATATATCACAAAAATAACAGATGATTTAATTTTATTCAGATTTATAATTTCATTATGATAGCTAGTTTGTTAGTAAAATAAACTGATAAAAGAGCAACAATCCTCTCCCAATGTAAATTAAGTAGCTTTTCTATTATGCACATCTTCATTTTCAAACATCTGCTACTTCTGTTATTTAAATGGTACACGGTGAACGTGTTTTATTTAAGGAGCAGTGACCACACTTACATGTACAGGGCCGTTCTCTTGTCCCCAAGGTTGCCAGCTTGGATATAGGTGTGGACAGGACGGGTGTCCGTCATGCTCATGTATCGAAGGCAAAGGTAAATCGGCAATATTTAAAAAAAGAAATTCTAATTCTGAAAGCTAATCAGTATTTTGAATATTTCGCCATAAACAACTTTAACACGCTTACTAATGTGTTTTTTGTTGTTGCTTATGTGAAGTCACGTCTTGTCTAAGAATTCAAAACAAGTTATATCTTCCTATTTGAGCAAAATAC
The DNA here is from genome assembly GCA_963971305.1 of Arcuatula senhousia. Classification (NCBI taxonomy): domain Eukaryota; kingdom Metazoa; phylum Mollusca; class Bivalvia; order Mytilida; family Mytilidae; genus Arcuatula; species Arcuatula senhousia. The sequence goes on along the minus strand of CAXARO010000637.1, from coordinate 61,107 downwards.
TTGCCACAACATTGGAGATCGAGTAAAAGAAATTCTAGCCTCTCTCATTACATGACAGTTTCATAATTTAAACAAGAGTGTCCCCATCTTAATTATCGAAAGCGCTACAGCAACAATATTTTTCCTTATTTACAACCTTAAATTATGCAACTTCATTATAAGTTCAATTATGATTATAGACTTTGTACACTTTCTTATGTATAAAGGTTTTTTCTTTTTGTTTTTGTATTTTGTTGTTTCCTCATAATTTTGTTTTAAAGAAATAGGAATGATACACACCAACACTTATATCAAGGCCCCTATGACGTGTAGCTCACAGTTTAACTGCCCAAGCAGGTGTGACCTGGGATACAGCACAGGAGAGAATGGGTGCCCAACGTGTAAATGTATAGAGCGGGTAACAGGTTAATATTGTAAAGTATGATTTTCGAGGAACAATATTGTCTTCATACATGTCTCAAATGAGTATATTCTTGGATCCTGGGTAAAGATCTTCATATCTTCAGATTTAACGTCGGCCGGAAGCTTAGGCCGCTTAGGATATTGATCAGGATGCCAGGTTAAAATGAGTACAGCAGTTTATTTGTCATGCATGTAGGTTTGCATTGTAGATCGTAAATGGGTTTGACAATCACTAGATGTGGTCGTTGGTTTTGCAAAAGGATGTGTTACAAAAAGCAAAAAACTGTGTGTCTTTCCGAAGCATCATTTTCTTTATGACTTGCCTTCGCTATGCTGATAACGATTTATTATGTTGTTTATGACATGCGCGTAAACTATTGTGTGTCAACTAATTTTGTCATTGACAGCAAATTTTAAATGGTACATTGATTACTCATTTGCCTCTTTCAATAAACACTCTTAAAATCACATACTTCACGATATTCTTATACCCATATGACTGTAAAAATTACGAACCAAACAAAAAGAATTTTTTCTGTAGAGCCCATTATTCAACCACCAAGGGTAACCAATATCAATTTAGCGTTGACGTGTCCAGAAACTATAGAATGTATCAAATCATGTCGGTATGGTTATAAAACGTCACAGGGTCTTACCGGATGTCCCGAGTGTACATGCTCAGGTACGTATACATGTACATTTATCTATTTCATGTCAAGGCAACAATAATTAAAATTCGTCATTTTTTTATATCAAAATCTAATAGTCGAAAAAATGCAAAGCTTTCTGTTGACTTGCTATACATGTACTTGTATAAATGTAACATTCCTTTAAACTAGACTAAGTTCAGAATGTCATACAAAATTATTTGTATCTCATCATTCTATATTTTTTTCGGATTTCAAGGAGTCGGGCGGGCGGACGGCGGGCGGGGAAGAGATTTTCCTGATTTTTCTCAGTGGGGTCAGAACGTGGGATTTGATCTCGGGCCTAACTGTCGCTTATCGAACGAAATCCGTCTTTTTTGAAAGATTTTTAATTATCTTTGCTTCTGAAACCCTTGTCTTTCGCTGCTATCTAAGGTCCCGAAAAGGACCAAAAAATAAACAATAACAAAAATCCCTCTCTTTCTAAAATGGAGGTCTACTTCACAAAAGCATGAAAGACAACATATAGTTTTTAGTCTACAAAATGTTATTCTGTCAAATACTTTCCATTTAATTCTTTTGTATGCATCATTCGTCCCCTGCTTCATTCATTTACACTTTATAAATCTACATTTTATATTGTTTGCTTTAGCACCCGTTACCATGGTAACACAGGCACCCATTGTAGTAGTGAATCCTGTAAAGGCTACCCTAACTTGTACGGGCCCTGAATGTCAAGGTAATAATATAGATTATTGTCGTAATATGCAAATTTTAAAACCAGTACCATAAAAATCAGAATTAACGACTGTTGAAATATGTAAAGTCGGTGCTTAAAATAAAAAAAAAGAGATTACTAAGAATGCCTTATAAGATCAGTAGCAGTAACCTTTACTGTTGAGCAACAATGCCAAGCGTCAATGTTAAAATGCCTTTGACGTGCGATTGGTCTTAACTCTAGAGGAAATTATTTTGTTCCATATATGTTGGCAATTTCGACCCCAATATCACAACTAAATTTTGATTTGACTAGTCATAGAAACAAACTGAACAAAATCCATCCATGGTTTCGAAGTATTTTGGATTACATAGTCAATTTTTCGCAATAGGTTCAACTTCTGTTCACACGGTTTCAATAAAAGACCGGTGCCCGGAGACATTCAGATGCAATGAGCTCTGTGAACATGGGTTTTCTCTACGAACCAAACCGGGCAAGACTTGCCCGATATGTGAATGCGCTTCCCCAGAAACAGGTATGCCTACACTTGTTCCGCATTTTCTAATTACCCATAATTGATTTATCTGGCCGAAACCGTTCCAAGAAAAAAGTTTTCCGCTATAGAACACATTCAAATTAAAAAGATTTTCTAAATACATGACTGTGTAAAAAAGTCCAAAGTAAATGCTTTCGTAGTGGCTTATATATAGAATGCTCAGTTATTTGGTCGTCATTGAACCATTACAGAAGGGTCTACTGTCCCTTTAAAAAAAATTTGATTCCGTGCCTGTTACGTTATCATTTTCAGCTCTCGTTCTTGTAAAACCTCAAAAACCTCCTGTCAACGTTGTCCCTGTCAAAACTACCATACAACAAACCGAAAATAAACCAATCAAAATGCAAGGAAGTCAAGTGAACACAGAATCGGAAGCAGCTGGATTCGGACCAGTTGGAAATGCACAGCTTCATCCGGGTATTCCAAACTTAGCAGCGAATATTCCACATGTGTCTCACGTGTCATCTCTCCACGAGTCGTTAACAGGAGATCAAACCCACACTGGAGGTGTAAATGAAAATTGTATAGGCCCTGAATGTTCGGCGAAAAATGGACTTCGAAATAGTAAGTGATCAAATTCGTAAGATTTGACAGTAAACAATTGATCGTTCAAGTGTAAGTACTCAGAATGTAACCGAGACAAAACCAGGAGCATGATAATGGACTATGGTCGTTAGTGGTAATTCTGCAGTATTTTGAATGAGTTACACCCGTCCAGCTGTTATTCGGATTTTGACTTTTTAGCTCACCTGGCCAAAGGCCATGTGAGCCTATGCCATCACTATGCGTCCGTCGTCGTCTGTCGTCGTCCGTCGTCGTCCGTCGTCGTCTGTCGTCCGTTAACAATTTCAAAAATCTTCTCCTCTGAAACCACTGAACCAATTTAACAGAAACTTGGCAGGAATGATATATGACATGTTGGCAACAAACGATCCTCATTTTGAAATGCTTTGATAAAAAACATGGCCGCCGTTGCTAAAAATAGACTAGGGGGGTCAGACTACTGTTTTTGGCTTATAAATCAAAAAGTATAAGAGATAGAGGAAATCTGAGGCCACGCTACTGATTCAGCATCAAAAGCTCTACAAAAGTCTCCATTTGGTCAAAGTTGTCAGATGACCCCTTATAGGGGTTACGGCCCCTTAAAGGTGAAAAATAGCATTTTTTCATGTTTTTGGCCTACAGAATGAAAACTATTGCAGATAGAGATTAGCTGTTGCTTGCTTAAATGTTTAGCTCATTTAGCTCTACGAAAGTCTCCATATGGTCGAAGTTGTCAGATGACCCCTTATAGGGGTTACGGCCCCTTAAAGGTGAAAAATAGCCACTTTTCATGTTTTTGGCCTACAGCAGATATAGATTAGCTGTTGCTTGCTTAAATGTTAAGCTCATTTAGCTCTACGAAAGTCTCCATAGGGTCGAAGTTGTCAGATGACCCCTTATAGGGGTTACGGCCCTTGAAAAATAGCGTTTTTTCATGTTTTTGTCCTACAGAATGGAAACTATTGCACATAGAGATTAGCTGTTGCTTGCTTAAATGTTCAGCTCATTTAGCTCTACGAAATTCTCCATAGGGTCCAAGTTGTCAGATGAACCCTTATAGGGGTTACGGTCCATGAAAAATAGCGATTTGATTTTTCATGTTTTTGGCCTACAGAATGAAAACTATTGCAGATAGAGATTAGCTGTTGCTTGCTTAAATGTTCAGCTCATTTAGCTGTACAAAATTCTCCATAGGGTCGAAGTTGTCAGATGACCCCTTATAGGGGTTACGGCCCCTGAAAAAAGCGATTTTTAATGTTTTTGGCCTACAGAATGAAAACTATTGCAGATAGAGATTAGTTGTTGCTTGCTTAAATGTTCAGCTCATATAGCTCTACAAAAGTCTCCATAGGGTCAAAGTTGTCAGATGACTCCTTATAGGGGTTATGGCCCCTTATAGGTGAAAAATGGTGTTTTTGGCCTATAGAATGAAAACTATTGCAGGTAGAGAAAAGCTGTTGCTTGCTAAAATGTTCAGCTCATTTAGCTCTACAAAAGTATAGGGTCAACATCAAGACCAGGTGAGCGATTCAGGCTCCTGGGAGCCTCTTGTTTATTATAATCTTTTAAAATGCCAATTCCATGTACATGTATCTCAGGAAACGAATTCAGATATCGTTTTGAAATTTTCGCCGATTCTTATTTATTGCCAATTGTTGTTTGAAATTTTAAAATGTCTATGTATGCAGAACAAAATTAGTGAAAATGAACTATCGGCAACAAATTGACTGACCTGGAAAAAAAACCGCAAAACTTAACAATACACACAAACAAACATGTATAATACATCAACAAGCTATATCAGCAAAGCAAAATCATTTCGTAACCTAAGTGTCTGAGGTACTCTGGAAGTTTAAACAACTTCTGCTAGTATTAATCATCTGTTACAAGCAATCAAGTAAGGAGGTTTGCTTCTCATTTTTTGTTGTTGTCAGATTTTTGAAATCCTCGGATTAATTCCATCTGATATTCTTGTATTTTTTGCCCATGAACCCGCTATGTTCTTTTTATTATTCAAAAATGGAAACTCTGAATATGCAGTTGACAATTTATAAAGACATTTTGTTAACTCTGTCATGCATTTTAGGTTTGAAGTTTGTCATACATTTAAGGTTTGAAGTTGCCTATCAGCGGCAATGCAAAACGCAAAAGGAATGAAAAATCTAGTGAAAATCATTTTTCCCGCCCAGGTACCTACATTTTGTTTGGCTTATTTTGATCATATGTCCAAATTCCTTTTTAATAAATGCAATAAGAACATGATTTTTTCACTTATTTTTTTTAAGTGATTACAGACAATCAACATTCACCCGCTTTTTGTGTTAATTTTATGTGACTATGAACCAATCTCTTTTTTTTTCCGACTTTCATTTAGGAAACCATCAGAATCAATGCACGGACATTATGAAATGTGTTGTTTCCTGTAGTCATGGTTACAAACTAGGCTCCAAAGGGGAAGATGGTTGTCCAAAGTGTAGATGTTTATAATAAAGTTTGAGGAACGAATTAGGGTTTTGGTGTCTCGACAACAAAGTTGTAAACGAAAATAAAAGTTTTAGAAATACCCACATGGTACATTTAAATGTAGGGGAAAAAGGCGGTAATGATAAAAGAAATGTTAATTGCATGTTTGCATCGTTTGAGATACGCTGCCAAATGTGTCAAACCGAGAACAAATAAAAAATTGGCGTAAAAAGCAACAAAAAATGTGCTTTAAAACCATCCTAGCTGTGATTTTTGATTCTAAAAACTGATTCGCGGAAATATAAATTATTCAGTTGAAAAGAAAAGCACCAAAACAAAATCCTTTGCAATAAAAACGAACATTTATATGTACCACCCAGACAAAATTTAAACTGACAGTTCGAATCGAAATTTGTGCTCTTGCGTACATGAAAATCCCATCTGTTAAACAGACAATAGCTTGTCATTTTCGATTTGTCAAAAAACCACAAACAACAGATTTTACCAACAAAAGATTGATGGTTTCTCTGATTTACAAGCTTTAGGTCGTTCCTTTGGTGTATTAGTTAATAAAATACGCCTTTTAGATCATCAACAATCAATTATTTATATGTACTTATATTACATGTGTTAGTTTTAGTTTTTAGATCATCAACAATCAATTATTTATATGTACTTATATTACATGTGTTTAATAGTTTTGATTTGTTCACGGACACGACGGACATATAAAACAGTTTTTCAAAAAAGAAAAAAAATAACAAGAAAAATGCTTTTGCAAAAAAGAACCTTGTGCTATTGGAGACTCAAACACACATCTTTTTCTTATGAATAATAAGCTTGCTCCTTTTCATTGTAAACTTGCTTATTAAAGGCAAACTTGTTTGTTTGTATTAACAATTATTTTGCCATTTTGACGTGCATGTAATCTAGAAAATGTCATCGTCAAAGGCTTACATTCACTACACATTTTACAAATATTAAGATTAAGTAAAGGTTATTACCCAGTACGACAAAATAGAGGCTCTGGCCAGTCCACCTATGAGGGATAGACATATAGTTTAATTAATGTGCTACCACTTAAGTGGGCCAGAAACTTATCTTGACCTTTCCGAGAGATACGATAAAATCTTTCGTCCGCTGTCTAGATCTAGAATGTAGTGAAATGAGGGGGGTTGTGTTCTTTATCTCAATGAATTGAACAATTTAGCAATGCCAACTTTCTAGCATATATTTTCCAAGATCACGTACAACAAATCCAAGCATTGTCGATTTAGACAATAAAAAAGAAAGCAAGTCATATTAAGAGTCGTCTGAAAATTTCGATTCATTGAAGATCTTATCGAGCCTTTGAAGCTAATAAGAAGGATGCTTAGATTTTCCCAATCTGAAAATTTTATTTAAAAGTACTGACCTAACCCTCTGTTTATTTTAACAGTACTGGCCATGTTGACCATAATTTTTACCGACAGTTTTGGTTGCCGTTCTTAAGAGCGTGTTCCTACACATTAAAGGTAGATTAAAAGCGTAAAAAAACTTGGTAGAGGACATAGTAGAAACCAGTGTGTGCTAAGTCTAAAAGCAATCTCTTTAGAAATTTTAGAAAAGAATGTCTTAAAGCAAATGTAAAAGTTAATGGACGATTGACACCAAGTGATGACAATACTGTAGCTGCTTAAAATCATTTGCACAATAAATTTATTGTAATTTTGCCGCTTTCATTATAGTTTTGGTCAAAATAACATGCTTTCTACAGGTTAACGTTTTTTAAATGATTTGCTCAAATAGCGCTTATAAAAAAATACTTGTCAATTTTGATTTGTCAATAACATCATATGTTAACAGCACAAAAGATTGATTCTCTGCCAAATTTACAAGATTTTGGTCGTTACTTGATGTATGATGTAATAAAACACGCCTTTAAGATCAATAAACAATCAATTTACTATTTGTACTTCTAAGTCATGTTCTGTTTATTTGTTAAGCAGCATTCCGAAAGTCTAGCTTATGAAAATTACATACAATTTATTGCCAGCAATGCGTTGTCTTCAGACCTTGGGGAATATCTGGGCGTAGGACGGGGGATGGCGGGTACACTTGTTTTGATTTTTCGGGACTAAACCTTCCTATTAATAATGTCATGAATGTTTAACGAAGCTATAAAATGAACTTGAAGTTCTTTTTCCATTGAGAGCGTTTGTTTCGTTTATAATAAGAAAAAATAACCGTGGGACGATTAGAAACATTATTTGGTCAATTGAATGCAGGTTTTAAAGGAAATTTCGAGCTTGAGAAATATTTGTATTCACTTAACAATAAAAGTAAAACAACCGAACAGGGATACTTAAGTCAAAAAAGGAAGGACAAACAGAAGGCAAGCACGTACCAGAGTAATTGAAGATTGCAGGGACCCTGGTTTGGTACAGGTATTTCAAAAGTAATGGTGGGTTAAACCAAGCGTCCCTTTTACAACGAAATTGAGGGCGAAGCGGGATGATTCGTCTTAATCATAAGTTAAAAGAACTTCTCAAAAAGCTTAGCGCTAATTCGGGCATATTTAACAAGGGGACATTTATTATTTTTTATGGGATTGTACTTCTATTTGAAATACAAATACCAAAAACGGGTAATTTGGGTATGCACATTTCAAGTAGTAACCTCTCATCAGCGGCATTTGAATCAAAATATTTGAAGGTAAAAAACCAAAAGTATTGACTGACGAAAAGAACTCAATACCAAAAAAGGAGCAGGAAAGCGAAATCCATCACCAGTGCAATACAAAAGGAAAGACACCTGGTGATTAAAACAATTTTGAATTTTACAATCTGAATTTTAACGACAGAAAAGTATTAAAATATTTAGGTCAAGGTTTTGGACGACCAGGATTTTAATTACACTCGGGGACGCGGTTATCGACCCATTGGTTTCAAAATACAAATATTTTGACTAATTCAAACAACAACATTGTATGTATTTTATCTGAATAATTTTATTTATCATTTTATAGCATCATTCTGCCAGGCTGCTATCTCAAACTGTTCTAACCTGAAAATTAAACATTATAAAAATCAATCTAACAAAATTATCAATAAAGTGTTGCGTCTTATGGGGCTGGCAGTTTTTGTCAATAAATATTCTGGCCTGGAAAAAGTTGGAAATAAATAATCTGGCCTTTATTTGCAAGAAATTAAATAATCTGTCCCAAGATCCTTGCTCAATTAAGATATTGTATGAAGAAAATAAATATTCTTGCCCGCAAAATTTAGAAAATAATTAATCTGTCTCGACCGAAACTGCCAGCCCCCTCAGAATCAAATGGTCGTCCCCTAAGGTTCTGATGTTTACATGTATAGATAGAAATGCCAAAACCATGTTGCATTTGAAAAATGTAGTAGTATATTTGTACAAGATTCGGACATTTTGTTAGCTTCGGAATTTATACTTTAGAAGTTTAGAACTTTAGAAGGCATTTTAGATGCTTATAATAGTGAACACTGTGGGTATTTTATTTTTCATGGACCGGTACAAATGTTTATATTCTCCAAACATTGGACATTATGTTGTAGTTTTAATTTCATTGTTGACACGTGAATTCAACAATCATTGTACAATTAGCTATTTGGTGGGTTCTTATTATCGAAGCTGACAACGATAACCACCACAAATTGTACCCCACAAGGGATAATGAATATCAGTTTATTCATTTGTAGAAAAAAAAAAAAAAATCATTGACTACTTTAATAAAATTACACAATCATTATGTTTTTTTATTATTATTTCAAATTTCATTACTTCTATTTTAATTCATGTTTTTTCTTTGTCAAAGGCACTGGTTGGATTTTGAGAAATCAATCAAGCCTACTTCGTTTATTCATTTCGTGTGTCAGGTCAATAGAACCAGTTTACCTCATCCCATGTCCAAGTGTATTTCTTTATTTAAAAAATTGGGTTTATCTGCGTGTATCTCGATATTGTGAACTTTATACAACAGGCACAAAATTCCTTAACTCATGCCATTGTATAATTTTGTTTACTTTATCAAACCGTTAATTTGTTTACCTCTCCTGCCATAACCGCCGCTACTTTCGCCACTGCTGCCGCCATAAACCGCACTTGTTCCGCCAGATTTGCCACCACCTCCGCCTGACCTAGAGCCACTGCCTGATCCTCCGCCACCACCAGTTATGATTGTAATAGATGTGGCTCCTCCAACTCCAGATCCTCCAAATCAGCCAATTCCGCCACCAAACCCGCTAGCACCGCCACCGGATCTGCTACCAAAGTCGCCAAACCCTTCTTCTTGTCTGCATTCTTGCAGCAAGTGACCTTCTTTTTGGGATATAGGTCAAAGAAGCATTGGTCATATACCTCTATCTCACCTCGTTGACATTGTCCAATCACCAACTGAAAGACGAATTAGGCGTGATACATGTACAATCTTTAATATATAATTATATTTACAATAATGCCAATTTAATTTTTATTTTAACAAAGTGGGCGAGTGACGTCTACTGATTTAACGCACGGAAGTGTTAATTCAAACACTCATGAAGTTTCACGAGAAACAAATGTTGTTTTTTGTTCAAGAATTTTCAAAAGACAAAGCGAACAATTCCATCAAAATAAAAGCAAAAAGTTCTTCCTATCCCAGACATATATTGATCTTAGCCATAATTTTATTTTCAGTTCGTAATTTATTCAGTGGTTTGTTATATGCTAATAATATTCATCTAGTGTTTAGCATGTTCAGTCTTTTGATAGAGCGCATCTGAGGAGTCTTGAATTCGCGTATTGACATCGGGCGTAGCAAAAAAATGTCAGTTATTTTGATATTTGTCAGTACGTGTTAACCCTTTCCCATTGCCCCTAGTCATTATGCTAATAGCTCTGATAGATACCTTACCTCTACTGCTCTTCGATCCGACACCATCAGGGCTTGGCCAACGGTTTCTGTATAAGGATTACTACCACCGTCGTTGAGACTACCAATTCCACCAGCTATTACGTCGATACCGCTAATCCCGGCTTCTCTTAGACTGCCGAATCCGCTAACACCTCCTCCGCCTAAACTGCCAAACCGGCCAGCTCATCCTCCGGAAAATTTTCCTCTGGAGGGAATTTTTCTAACATAAGGCATTGCACAAACTTCGCAATGGTAGAGCAATCCAAAAACTAGAACAGGGAGTGCCTGTTTGTTCATGTCGTTTGGTCATAACTGTTTATTCCACCAAACTAGAGACCGTATTTTTATAGTTTATAACTTATGTACAAATGTACTTGTTACAATTTTTACAGGCTGTATCAAAAATGGTAATGGCAAATTGATTGTTGCAACATGTATTGAAAAAAAAAGTTTCTGTGTTTATGATACCCCCACTTCAAAAGTGGGGGGTATATAGTGATAGGGGTATCCGTCCGTCCGTCCTTCCTTCCGTTACACTTCAGGGTGCCCATCTCTTATCCGCAACTCCTCCTAAATCCCTTGGTGGATTTTCATGAAACTTACACACAATCTTTGTGACATAATGTAGATGTGCACCTACTATTTTAAAATTTGATCAGAATGATTTTTGGGGTTTCACATAGCAAAACATGGACTTAGCCATTCGACTACATGGGGGTACCCATCTCTTATCCGCAACTGCTCCTAAACCCCTTGATGGATTTTCATGAAACTTACACACAATCTTTGTGACATAATGTAGATGTGCACCTATTATTTTAAAATTTGATCAGAATGATTTTTGGGGTTTCCCATAGCAAAACATGGACTTAGCCATTCGTCTACATGGGGGGTACCCATCTCTTATCCGCAACTCCTCCTAAACGCCTTGGTAAATTTTCATGAAACTTACACACAATCTTTATGACATAATGTAAATGTGCACCTACTATTTTAAAATTTGATCAGAATGATTTTTACATATGTTTTAGGGTTTCCCATAGCAAAACATGGACTTAGCCATTCGGCTATTCGGGGGTACCCATCTCTTATCCACAACTCCTCTTAAACCCCTTGATGGATTTTCATGAAACTTACACACAATCTTTGTGACATAATGTAGATGTGCATCTCCTATTTTAAAATTTTATCTGATTATTTTTTTTGGGGGTGGGGGGTATTTATTTGTGAGCTGCGGCTCACAGTTTTTCTAGTTTAAAATTATATTCAAGGGTTATTAAATGTAATGTGTAAAGCATCGTTGATGTGCTGATTAACTAATTTGTTGAATTGAAGTCCACATATCAAATTCAATTTTAATCATCAAAAGTACACAGAAACTTTGGAATAATAACTAATATAAAGGGAGTTTCCAAATAGTAACATTTTTAGTCAAGAATTGACGCTTTGTAAGTTGTCTTAAAATTACGTTTTGATCAGGTTTTCTCTGAAGTCACAGGTTGATTTTCAAAAATCCCTCTGTGTGTCATTTTTAATCAAATAAAGGTTAGAAGTTGCATCTTAAAAAGCCCTCAAGTCGCCTTAATAGGTCGATCTGGTAAAGATAACAGCATATAATTATACTTAAATTACATACGACATTTTAAAATAAAAATATCCCTTGAATGACATTGTTTTTTCATAATGTCTTTTCTCAACCAACGTCTAAAAGTACAACATTGAGAAATAAATGATCCGGGCGGGGCAGATGTTTATTTTTTTTCTAGTTTAAAAGGAATCATTTGGACCAATGCTCACTAGTGATTTCCATGTTTACACATCTTTGTCTTAATTCAAATGCAAAGTATTTACCAAAAAAGAAGTTTATTTTAAAAAAACCTTAACACATATCACATAATGCTTCTATATAAAGCTTGTTACATGTACCAAGTATCAGCAAATGAGGAGTTAGTAGCTGAGTTGTAAGCAAAAAGAAAAAAAAATGTGACGGAAAAAACTGTCATCGAACAGGAAGTGGACCTTCTAAGAATCTTAACACGAATTCAACAATGATGCATTTCAAAATAAAGCTTGTTGCCAATTATCAGCAACTTAGGAGTAATAGTATATTTGAAAAAAAGCAAATAAAAAGTATGACGAAAAGGTGCGATTAAACAACAAATATCTTTTTAAGTAGATGTCCAATTGGTCTTAAAACATATCCCACAATACATCATGTCTATATAAAGTTTGTCACTAAATATCAACAATTTAGGACTAAAAGTACATGTAGCTGCGTCATGATTAAACAAAACAAAATGTGACGTGGAAATTATAAGTTTTCGGCAAACAGGAAGTAGTTGTTCAATTGACCTTAGACATATCGAATAATGCATTATATCCCTATTATGCTTGACTGTCATCAAATATCAACACCCTAGGACTAATAGTAGCTGAAACAAAAATTAAAGAAACTTTCAGGTTTTTGACAAACAGGAAGTAGATCTCCGATATAACTCATAACATGTTCCACGATGCATTTTAGTTTAAACATATTTTATTTGAAATCTATTTCAAATGGGAATTGGACACAAGTACATAGTATTTATGAAGTCCTCTCCCTATTACAATACAAACAAAATAATAACATCAATGGACATGCACGTAAATATACAAATATATAGGAATAAAATGGAAGAAAAGAAAGAAATAAGAAATTCATGAAACATGCGTTGTGTGTGTTTGAGTTTGTCTGATATATACTAGATGAGGAATCGTTTCGAGTGTAAGATAAATTCAAATACATGATCAAGCATTTTCATATTATCTTTTTCGGAGAGATTGTTGTTGCCAGTGAGAAACAGAGATATTAGGTTCCGTGAAATTTGAGGGGATAGAAAAGATAGATTTTCAAATAGTATACGTCTAATTATCGTATATTGAGGACATTCAAAAAAGAAGTGGGTGGGTGTTTCTTGCTGGTATCCACATCTGCAAAGAGGGTCTTGTACGATGCCTACTCTGCTAAGGTCATAATTGAGGAAGGTGGCGCCACATCTCATTTGTGTTAATATAATATTTAACTTTCTCGGCCCGTAAGAACGAAATTGAAAAGACGAACAGTGACTAGAAATTTGGTTTATTAAAGCCTTTTTGAATTTTGAAATAGTAGGTAGATTTCTGATAGAGGGTTCTAATTTGTTCCATTCTCTGATAGTAGATGGAACAAATGATTCTGTAGTAAGAGATAGTCGACAGAAAGGAATCACAATATCATCTCTATTTCTTAACGGATAGTTGGATAAACTACCAATACTAGGGGGAGTCAGTCTACAAAGAAATGGGGGTGCAAGATTGTTTACCATAGTATACATCATCTGTAACTTTCTACGTTCGCGTCTGGTTTTCAGGGTTTCCCAACCTACTTCACGATAAATATGGTCTATGTTAGTAAAAATAGGTACACCTGTAACGATTCTAGCAGCTTCTAATTGAACACTTTCAAGTTTGTTTGAATATACTATGCCGCAATTATCCCAAAGCTCACAGGAGTATTCTAATATCGGCCTTATATAAACGATATATAATCTTTCTAAGGTAGATCTTGACAATTTGTATTTAAGTTTACGTAAGACATTGACATGCTTCATTGCGCTTGTTATCAGGTTGTCTATATGCTTATTCCATTTACCATCGTGATTAAGAGTAACCCCTAAATGCTTATGGTAGGTGACATTGGGAATTCGTTCACCATTTAAGGCAAAGTTTAGATCGGGAGTTTCAGTATTTGAAAATAACAAAACCTCTGTTTTGTTTGCATTAAAACTCATGAGCCACTTTTTTGACCAGATGTCTAATTCATTTAGATCGTGTTCAATAACGGATTGGATCTGCTCATTGTCATTTCCCGAAAAACCGAATGATGTATCATCTGCAAACAATCTTGTGAGTGAAGTCAGTTTGTCGGAAATGTCATTTATATATATTATAAATAATAGGGGACCCAAAACAGAACCCTGAGGAACCACAGCTTTGATACCACATAGTGGTGATACCGAGTTTTTTATCATAGCGTTTTGTTTTCGATCCGAGAGATAGTTTGAGAACCATAGTAACAAGTCGCCATTTATTCCATATCCCTTCATTTTATGCAACAGACCTTTGTGCCAGACCCTATCGAAGGCTTTAGAAAAATCACAGAATACAAAACAGCTAGTTTCTTTTTTTTCGAGACCATCAAGTATGCTACTATATAACTCCAATAGTTGATGCACAGTGGAAAACCCTGGCAGGAAGCCTGATTGGTATTCGTATATGAGATTCTCACTTGACAAATGATTAAAAATATGTTTATAAACTATTCGTTCCATGACTTTTCCAATACAACTTATAAGTGATATTGGTCTGTAATTAGATGGTAGATCTGTTTCGCCTTTCTTGAAAATTGGTATTACATTAGCAGTTTTCCAACTTGTAGGAAATTTGCAAGATTGAAGAGATTTATTAAATATTATTTGAAGGGGGATGGCTATTTTGTCCGGATTTATTTTTACCATTTTGTCACTGACGCTATCGGGTCCTGAAGCTTTATTTGGATCTAAAACTTTTATGATATCAACTATTTCGCTTTGTTCTATAATTAATCTATTGATTGAGTTGTTAGTTTTCGATTCAAAGTATGGGAGATCTTGGTATTCATTTTCTAAATCTGAGACTGAGCAAAATATTTATTAAGTAATGAGCACTTCTCGTTGTCGTCATAAACAGTTTCCCCAAGCGATGGATCATTTATGATGTTTTTCAGAGGTGGTATATTATATGTTCCGTTGTCTGATTTTATAAGCATTTTCATTATTTTCCAGTATACTTTGGAATTAGAAATATTTTCTAGTATGAAATTATCTAAATTCTTTTCAAATTGTTGTTTTGCTTTCTTCTTCATGTTATTTACTTTATTCCGTTGACGTTTGTATTTGTCAATATCGCTTTGTCTTTTGTGTTTAAGGACTTTTTTCCGAATTCTATCCCTAATACGAATTTCTTTTCTCAGTTCGCTATTCATCCAAAGCTTGTCGTTAGACCTTATAGTTACTAATTTTGATGGTATACATTTTTCAATAACTGAGTTGAATTTGTCGTTAAATAACTCACACAATTCGTCAACATCTTGTATATTATCAAACAAAGTTACCCAATCTATTGAGTCCATTAAGGTGTTAAATTTGTCATAATCAATTTTGTCATATGCCCAGACTTTGCGTTTAAATGGTGGATCTTTGAAAGTTGGACATTCGAAAAACATTATCGACGCATCGTGATCGCTTATTGATCTTGGTATTTGAAGGACGTCCCAAAACTGGCATTTTATATTATTACTTGTAATTATAGGATCAAGCAGAGTTTCAGAATGGTCCGTTACTCTGGTAGCTTTTTTGATAACACTATTTAGATCATACAGGTTCATTAGATCAGTAAGCTTATTGTTATGTGTCACGAATAAATCCGAATTCAAATCACCCGTGATTATAATACTTTCATTGATTTGTTTAGCTGTGTCGACTGCATGATAAAGTCGTGTCCAGTAATCATTATCTGACCAGTCTGACCTATATGTACAACATAGTAAAAATTTAAGACCGTTTCCACGTGCTTCTACCCAGATAGTTTCATCAATATCATTTTCTAAGTGACATAATCTTGTAAGGGATATTGTGTCTTTGGAATAGATAAGTAGACCGCCACCGAAATTGTTACGATCTTTACGAATGAGATTAGAAAATGTATCAAGTTTGAGGATATCATTACTAAAAGTTGGATCTAAGTGGGTTTCTGTTATTGTGACGATATCAAATTCTTCCGTGAAATTGTGCAAGAAATCTAATTTATTTCTTATGCTTCTAATGTTTATGTTGCATATTGACATGGATTTTTCTAACGAGCTGGTTGACTCTGGGCCTGGGTTTTGTTCAACGTTGCCGATTAGTAGAATAAAATGCAAAACGAACAATAAGAAAGCGGCATTTGAGTTATGTACAACACTTTGTAGCACTGTTAATTGGACAACGAGAAGTGAACAGTATAGATTTGTAAGTAGAATTGTTTTAAAGCTTTCTTGATAAGGTTTGATAACATCTTTTGTTCGAAGTGATCCTCGAGAAATGTTAAACAATCCTATTGCAGCCCTGTACTCCGTCAGGCCATTATCCATTGGGTTCTATGCACAACGGCAAATGGGCCGGACCAAGTAAAGGGCTTGCAAGGTAAATACACACACAACACACAACGCACTAAACATGATGAAAAAAGTAACTAACATATAAGACAATAAAAATGAGAAAACAAAGTAAAAGTAGGAAGGCTTGAGCTTTCATGGTTAAATTTCTCGCACCAAATATGGATAACACATCTTATTCGGCTTTTATCAATTTATAGGAACTACATATTCCAAGAAGTAAAATCAACTTAAATATACACAAGAAACGGTCCGGTTAACTCGAGTGGCATCTCTAATACATTTTTAATGACCATAGACTGATCAACATAATCATATTTAAATAGGTTGAGAATGAAAATTATTCTGCATGTATAAGATACAAACTAACGACGAGTTCGAGATGAGAAAAGTAGCCACCAAGTGGACCGGGAATACAATTATACCGTTTGTATGTTGGTATCTAAAACATGAATTTGTTAACTAATATACATTGTTTAAGACAGATACATTCTAATCAACGGTCCGGTGAAACCAATTCACAATTTAAAAAGAAAGATATCCAGGAATTTATATATTGATTATTAAATTAATTTATCATTTTATTTTTTCAACGAAAGACTTGAAAATGATTTCTTTACCTGGACATATTGTGTATTGGGTAGACCGGGATGACATTTATACCGTTGGACAAGTGTTTTTTTCACGGTTGGTTAATCAATGTTACACATATCTATAGTGGATGGGCGTCAAGTTGACAATGTAGAACGTTTTAATGTTTGAACTGTCAGGAAGATGAAGACAAAAAGGGGGGTTCAATATATAAAGATGAAATAAAACCCTGGTTGTTTTTAATGCTTCCACATATTTAGTTTTGAACAAAGAAGGAAAATTGAACTTTGAGGTTGATCTTTTACTTTATTTTTGAAATCTGATAGACCTTTATATCTATTTATATCAATAGATAATGAAAAGTATTAAGATTAAAACGCAAGAAAAACGTTTCTTTTTATATTGAATTGTTACATTGAATAACTTTAGACATGATTTCTAGAGTATTATTAGAGACAATTTGAAGCATATAAACTAAACAGAAAGGATATTAAACAAAAATAAAGATTATAACCCAATATAGTATTTGAAAGGGAGTATAAATAACACAGGTAGTTTGGAACATATAAACTAAACAAAAAAGAAATAAAACACAAGTAGAGATTATAACCCAATATAGTATTTCAAAGGGGTATAATTAACAGTTATTTTGACATTTAATTATTTACAGTTGTACAGTTGGTAACAGATCACATGAAGTTCGGTGTTTCATTAGGAAGCAATATCATTTATATCTATAGAATCAGTTTCAGAGGTTGAAATTCTATGTATTGACTCGAGATCTGCTTGGCGTTTCTTTGATCGTATTCCCCGCTCAATAAG
This sequence comes from Arcuatula senhousia, assembly GCA_963971305.1. NCBI lineage: Eukaryota > Metazoa > Mollusca > Bivalvia > Mytilida > Mytilidae > Arcuatula > Arcuatula senhousia. The sequence goes on along the minus strand of CAXARO010000637.1, from coordinate 43,251 downwards.
GTCTATGTCATGATGGCCAGTAACTAGCATGCGAGATGAGGTAGCTGTCAGCTTTACAAAAATTCTTCCATCAAGGGTCCAGTATGCCTCAATGTCCTTTTCTCTCTTAAACTTGGCTAGCCACGATGCATCTTGCCTATATAAAGCAAAGTAACCAAATATCAACATTCTTATAGTAATCCTTCTATGTAAATTTCGATTTTTCAACTTTGTACACCATATTGCCACACCAAAAGCTTTTCTTTTCAAAAAAACTCTCGAAAAGGCTTTTTTTTCAAATTCTAGGAACTTTGTTATTCTAGGTTACAATACTTCATATTTCTCTAAAACATCTTAAAAAACTTAAACCAGTTACACATTGGACCAAGTTTGCAGTTTGCTTGATTTCCTTAATGACGACATGTTTGTCACATTTGAAGAAGACATTTTTCAACAACAAATTTGCATTCCAATGGGCACAAATTTTGCTCCTCTCCTCACCGATTTGTTTTTATACTCTTACGAGACTGAATTTATTCTAGAACTCGTAAAGAACAAGAAGATGAAGGGGGCAATGTCCTTTAATCTCACTATCCTGTTGTTTCATGTCATTTTTGGATATGCATCTCGTAAGGGTGGTCATCTCAGTAAAAAACTAAAAGAGACGAATCTTATTTTCAAATTATTATTTTCTTTAACCTTGACAGCAAAATACCTTCATCACCTGCTTACGGTGTTTATATTTCACAATTTATTCGATATGCCAGGGCTTGTACATTTGTTCTGATTTTTTAAACTGTCTCCGTGACCGACTGTTAGGTTACAAGAAAATGTGTCTAAAACGGTCCAATATTTTTTTTTATTCCTTCGTTATCAGCCACTGGTGTAAAATTCAAAATTAGATTGAACGTGTTTTGATTAGTGTTTTGCTGATTGTTGTACTGAGATGATCATCTTATTATCCCTACTTGTCTAGACAACCATGGTGCGTTTTGTGCTACTACCGGACCTTAAGATCGCAATGGAAGAGTGAGGTTTGGCGCGACATAAAACCAAGTGTAACCCACCATTTCATTTGAATATTCTGTACCAAGTCAGGACCATTGCGATCTATACCTGTTGTGGTGTGCCCTCCATTGTTTGTATTTTCTTTTGGACATTGAGATTGATCCTCAGAGGTCGGTAATTCTGTTATAACCTTTATTTCATGTTGAACTTTTTGATGAAGCTGAATAAGCATAGCACAAGACTGAAGCGTTACTGTATCTATCTTACACTGAGTTTGAGAGAAATGTTTGAAATACTGAAATGATTTATTAAAAAAATATTGAGAAAAAAATCAAAGTATTATCTTCATATAAATTGTTCTTTTGCATATTTAGATCAACTAATAGAAAATAATGAGATGTGGAATAAGTGTACGCGACATAACCCACAATTTTATTTCGTCATACTCATTTCCGGTATAAAATGAGATTGTGCTGCGCATGTGCGACCATCAGTGTGCTTGCGTTACTCGATGAGTAAGCAGCGATCGTAATATGTACTTTTAAACAGAGTAAATACGAAAGTCATCGTTGCTGGCTTTATTAAATATTACTCTAAGTTTTGATAAAATATATTGATAAATATAGTTTTTACGTTGTAAAAACATTCTTTATATTGAATTTGTTGTAAGAGAAAAATGTAAATACGAAAATAAAGTTGTGACATATTTACATTCATGTGCAATATGGCGGAACAGATGATACGAGAAGACCCCAAACATTTGGGGAAAGATATAGGTGACGCTGTCACAGATAAGTCTGTTCCTGATAAAAATAAGAAGCCAGATAAACAAAAGGGTACAGCTTTAGCTTCGAGACGAACTTCGAAGCAAATCCCTGACTCGCCAGTAGCTTCAACTTCGAAAAATTCGAATGGCGGTCCACGTGGCTCTCAGTCTCATGCAATAGAAAATGACTCTAACGTAACAATGTCTAATGAAAATAGTCAAATTTTGAGCGTATTAAAAGACATTCAAAGCAACCAAAAGAGTCAAACCCTAGAAATTCAGAAAATATCTCAAAGAGTCTCTGATTTAGAGAATGGGTCAGTGTATGACGAATATGATGAGAATTATGATGAAAACCTTGATGAAAATGATCAAGAAGCAATTAACCAAGTTGAGAGCAATGTTGAAATTGGTCCTCAGAAACGCAAAGGTGAAGAAAAATTTGCATCCATGACTAAAAGAGTTAAAACAAGAGAGTCGTTAGGTCCTAAGATTGATGAGACACTAGCTGAGAATCTTAATGAACTTTTTAGGAATGGTATGAATGAGGAACAATTCACAGACATGGTTAAAGATGATATAACGCCCCGACCAGAAAATTGTGTAGGTCTATCGACAGTAAAAACAAACCCTTTGATTTGGGATTTTTTATCCCCTCAAACTCAGACCGTAGAAAGAAAAATGCAAGTCATACAGAAAGCTATTGTGAAGGCTTCCATAATTGTTGCTCAAACAGTAAATAATCTAGCAGAACTGGATGAAGAAAATCCAGAAATAGAGAAACTAAATGACGCTTTAGCCTTGCTTGGGCATTGTAATAGAAAAACAAACTTGACAAGAAGAGACCTCATTAAACCGGAAATGTCAAGAGACTATGTACATCTTTGCTCCCAGACCAATGAATATACTAATTTCTTGTTTGGAGATGACATATCTAAAAAGGCAAAAGAAATAGAAGATTGTAGTAAAATAAGTTATAAGATACAAGCTGGTAGTAAATATGGTAATGGGGCTACAAATAGCCGATACAGTTCTCACCATAGAGGCAGAGGTAGAAGTAGAAGAGCCAGAGGTTACAGAGGTACTAGAGGTTACAGAGGTGGCAGAGGACATTATATGTCAAGCCAGATGTCGTACGAAGCCCCAAAAAACCCTCAGAAGAGGGGAGGGTTTCAGAGCAAGGACAAGAACTAGATGAGGTTAGTTGCAAAGATACATTTCAGGCAGGTAGATTGAAAAATTATTCTCATGAATGGGAAAAATTAACTTCGGATCCGCATATTTTAGACATTGTAAAACACTGTCACATTGAATTTATAGATAATAAACCTCCGAAGCAATTACGGGTACCTTTTCAACATTTGTTTAATGAAAAGGAAAATTTGATAGTTGACAATGAAATTAAAAAACTTTTAAATCAGGGTGTAATTAAAATTTGTAATTTAAATAATGATGACTTATTTCTTTCAACTATATTTTTAAGACCCAAAAAGAATGGTGAATTTCGAATGATTTTAAACCTTAAAGGTTCTCGAAATTGACACACAAGGAAGGCTTTGTACAAAGCTCTATGACAAACGTGATGACTTCAACTTTCCAATAGTTAACTTTCCCTTTCTGTGTAGCAACATTCCGTCCGCTCCAGCATATGGAGTTTACGTATCACAATTGATTCGTTATTCCAGAGCATGTGGGGAGTACAACGACTTCCTTGATAGAGCTACACGGCTGACAAGCAAATTGTTAACACAGGGGTACGTTGCTCCCAGGTTGTTGTCATCACTCAAGAAATTTTACGGACGACATCATGTGCTTGTATGCAAATACGGGATTTCTATCTCTCAGATGAGCACAGATGTTGGTTTGACATAGAGTTTTGTATTGTCATCCTTTCCGGATTTGACCAACACTTAATCGATCTTTGGCAACGTGACGGGTGTGCTATAGCAAGCAGGAACTGCTTACTCTTCCGGAGCACCTGAGTTCACTCTCGTTTCGACTTGAGTTCGCGTTGCTGAATGCGGTTTTGTTGTTATATGTGTGTGTTTTATGTTGTTATGTGGTTTGTTTTGTTGTGATGATTTTTTGTCTGCCGGTTTTGTCTTTGTCTTCACGGTTTTATGATACTGATTACCCCTTTGGTACACCTTTGCCTCTTTAAATGAGCATATTCCATATAAACACTTTAAAATGGATTCTTTTGAGTCCGCTTTATTTTTAGTTTCAAAAGATTGTTATTTTGGTTCTATTTATCTAAGACATGCTTATTATAGTGTACCTATTGCTGAGGAGGATCAAAATTTTTTGTGTTTTTACTGGAATGAAATAATTTATCAATTTACCTGCCTTCCAAATGGTATAGCTTTTGCACCAAGGTTATTTACAAAACTTTTAAAACCAGTTTATGCATCTTTAAGACAATTAGGTTACAAAAATGTTGGCTACATTGATGATAGCTTGCTTAGTGGAGAAACAACCATAGAATGTGAAGAGAATATAAAAGCCACCAATACTTTATTTTCTAAATTAGGTTTTGTGGTACATGAAGACAAATCTGTCTTAATCCCAACCAAATGTATAACTTTTTTAGGAAACATCATAAATTCTGAAACAATGACAGTTACTCTGCCAATAGATAAAAAACAAAACATTGCCAATGAATGCAAGAAACTTTTGGATAAACAATTTGTAAAAATTAGAGAAGTTGCTAAAGTATTAGGCTTAATTGTGTCTAGTTTTTCAGCAGTAGAATTTGGAAAACTCTTTTATCGTAATATTGAGAAAGCAAAAATAATAGCTTTGAAAAAATCTCAGATGAATTTTGACGCAGAAATGTTCATATCTTCTATAATGAAAAAAGAATTAAGATGGTGGTATTTGAATATTCATGATCAAGTTAGAGTAATTAGAAATGAAACACCAGAGTTAACTCTAAAAACAGATGCCTCTCTTCAGGGATGGGGAGCAGAATTTCAAAACATTAGTATAGGTGGAAGATGGTCTAACACAGAACTAGACAATCATATTAATGTTTTAGAGCTCATGGCAATTCACCTAGCAATTAAATCTTTGGTAGGCAGATTAGTAGGCAAACATATCCAGGTTTATTGCGATAACACAACAGCTGTCAGTTACATTAATAATATGGGTGGAATGAGATCTTGTTTATGTAACCAAAAGAGTATAGAAATATGGTTATTTTGCATGGAAAATAATATATGGTTATCATGCTCCCACATTCCAGGGAAATTAAACGTTGTAGCAGATGCAAAGTCTAGAAAATTCAATGACCAGTTGGAGTGGGAATTGAATGTAAAAGTTTTTGATAAATTATGTGCTTTGTGGCAAAAGCCTGACATAGATCTTATTGCCTCAAGATTGAATTATCAGATAGAATGTTTTTGTTCATGGGAACCTGACCCTCTGTCTAATTATGTTAATGCTTTTAGTCTTAATTGGTCATTGTTCAATTTTGTTTATGTTTTTCCTCCATTTAGCTTACTGAACCGTTGCATTCGGATGATCAAGTCAGACAAAGCAAAAGGGATTGTTATTGCGCCCTACTGGCCGACCCAGATATGGTTCCCCATGCTGAAGGAAATTCTCACACAGCCGCCAATCTTGATAAACAGAAGAAACAATCTATTAACTCTTCCACAAACAGCCTTTCGACATCCTCTAGGAAAGAAATTAATTTTGATGGCATGTCAAGTATCAGGAAAAACTTCAGAACCCGAGGACTTTCTAAAATCTCAACAAAAATTCTCATGTCATCATGGAAGAAATCAACTAAAAAGCAGTATAACGTCTACATCAGCAAATGGTTTATGTACTGTAATCAAAGGAAGACTGATCCCTTTCAAACGAATTTAGAGAATGTTATAGAATTTTTTACTAGTCTTTATGAAAATGGTTTAGGATACAGTAGTATTAATTCAGCAAGGAGTGCTTTATCTGCATTAGGACTTAAATTTGACGCATGTTTGGTTGGTCAACATCCTTTGGTAATTAGATATTTAAAAGGAGTCTTCAATCTACGCCCTATTAAACCGAAGTACAGTTGTGTATGGGATGTACAGATTGTTTTGAACTATTTAATATGTAGATTATCTCCTGTCAAATTCATTAGTCTTAAAGAACTAACTTTGAAGTTAACTATGCTACTTGCTTTGACGAATGCAACCAGAGTTCAGTCATTACATTTAATGTCTGTACATAGTGTAAATAAATCAAAATCAGAGTTTGTTTTTGTATTGGATGGATTGCTAAAACAAAGCCGTCCAGGCTATAAGGAGCCAGTTATTTCTTGTAAGAGTTATCCTCCAGATAGGAGACTTTGTATATATACAGTTTTGAAAGAATATTTGTTTCGTACTAAACATTTGCGTGCACAAGAAGACACTAAGTTACTTATTAGTTATGTCAAACCATATAAACCAGTTTCTAAGGATACTATCTCCAGGTGGATAAAGGTCGTCATGACACGTTCAGGAATAAACACTGATATATTTGGGTCACACAGTGTTCGAACAGCTTCTGTTTCAAAGGCCAACCTTAATGCAGTTCCTTTAAATGAGATTCTCAATAAAGCTGGATGGTCGAATGCCAGGACATTTGCTAAATATTATGATAAAGAAATTGTGAAAGATACCTTTGCAGAAGCTGTTATAAGACAGAAATAAAAGTAAGTTGTTATTCATTATTATTTAAGACTTTTGCTGTCTTTTTAGACTCAATTGATTTTTAGTTCAATTGACTTTGAAGTCTCATTTTATACCGGAAATGAGTATGACGAAATAAAATTCCAAAAATTAAACGAGACTTACCTTGGTTAAGTCGATGTTTGATTGGAGTTTTATGAGTCATAAGACTCATGAAGGTATAAAATGCCCACCAACCCACCCAAGAGGGGGTATTTTGCATTCGATACTTAGAATTATTTTATAATATATATAATATATAATATTATTTAATTAGGATATATACTTTTTCACACTGTGAGTTTATGTAGTATATATATTTTAACAATTTCACTAAAAATCTTGCTATGAAATCTGATGGTCGCACATGCGCAGCACAATCTCATTTTATACCTTCATGAGTCTTATGACTCATAAAACTCCAATCAAACATCGACTTAACCAAGGTAAGTCTCGTTTAATTTTTGGAATTAAACGGCAATTTAGAAAAACCACAATGGACAACCGCCAGCAGCCTTCAACGAGGCCATTTGGCACTGCTTGCGGTTCTGCAATTGACCCATGGTCTAAATAAAATGCATATAATTCAAATCCAGCCCTGAAATACACCCCCTTCTTAAACAAGGAACAGAAAACATAAAAAAGACAAGTACAAACGAAAGCTTTGTCAAAGATTCCTGGCTTAGGACAGGCACATGTAATATGTGGCGGGGTTAAACTAGTTTTTTGGGCCCAACCTTCCCCCTATCAATATTCTAAGACAAAGCACAAAAACTAAACACGCAATAAAAATCAAATCGATCAAAGTCCAATTCCACTGGAGAGAACCTAAGACAAAAAAAACAAGAACAAACAAATGGACGGTAAAGGAACTCTCTAGAGAACACTCGCTGTTACTGACAGCTAGCTGAGAATCATTAATCGACTGATGTTAAAAAATCAATCGTATCGATTTTAAATCCGACACAACACTTCAAACAATAATGATTTAGTGAAGTGTCATCACACAAAACCGACACGCTTGATCGCTGTAATGCTTAAAAATGACAATAGTAAAAACGTTTATGAAAGTTTTAAAGCAATTATCAAGTTATCAATATTTCTGCCAAAAAAACACTAAATTCAAAGATTTAACCAAGATATTCAATGCATATCCTTTCCGTAATAAATTTTGAAGCCATTTTTTCATTTCTAATGGATTGCTTTTAAACTTGTGAGCTTTAAAAAAAAACTTTACCATAAAATTCAGGATGTGATATTCCTTAAAGCTATATACTCCCAAAATATACAAATTTGACTTTATCAGGGACTCCGGCGAAAACATGAAAGGGGTAGAACAGACGGACTTGTAATCATACCGTATATGGAAAAAAAGGTTAGAATCATGTCGAAAATCACCCTTGCAAAGTTTCAATCAAATTGGTTCAGTGGTTTCAGATGAGGAGATTTCAAAAATTGTTTACAAATATGTGTCACGGGCCTGGGGTAGGCCGCGATGCACACTCTGGGTTCGTACCAGAGTCAATTCTCTGGATATACCAAAGTATCGGTTGTAGGGGGTAGCGTACTTAACTATGAGCCTGACTTGGACAACGCAATACTCTTTAAGGGAAAGCCTTTGCTCTTTCCAGGGCCAAAGCTTCCCTCAAGAAAAGTACTCCTATTTCAGGAGCACTGGTCCAAGCCTTTACTGTACTTTATGAGCCTTGTCTCTACTAATTATCTTAAGAAGACAACTGCTTGAGCCTTGTCTCTATTTACTTTAACTAAAGGCCACTGCTTCAGCCTTATCCTACTAATGATTCCTCTTTCAGGAACTCTTACTCTAATTCTTATTCAGAATATTATATACCTTTGCTTTGTCAGCTTTGACCAAGGCTTGTCTTCAGCTAATGTCTTTTTCAAGACTAACTCTAGACTGTATGTCACAGAACACAATGCATCCGCTTTTATACCCCAGTTTGGACCATACTATTTCTACCTGCTTTACCCTGGATGATTCCAAAAGTCTACATCTTATATGCGTTTACTTGAGTGAGAGTTTTCAAGCTTCCAAATGATCAAACTTTATAAATAGACTCTAATTATATGGGTTCTAAAAATAACTAAGGGGATTTCTTGAAAACGAAAGTACAATTTATATCTTTGCAAATATGGAATAAGCATCTTCCCTAACAATATCTTATTAAAGGCCTAGCTAGAACAATTTATTCCTGACAACATTACTTAATAAAACCTTTAAAAACCTAAGAACAATACGTACTTTAACCTATCCTATCTGACCTGTCTTTTATATAAAATGGGGGTATAAACAGAGGGGAGTGAAACAATATAAAATGCAGAGTCATCACATTACCCACGCCTCCAAGAAATGCGTCCTCGCATTTAGCCAAACATCATAAAAGTCCTTATAGTTCTCATTGAAGGGTTTGCCTTAAAACCATTAAACCAGGGCATTTCTTCTTCATTTCGAACACCAAGCCAATTACTTATTTGATCAACTTAAAAACAGGGTAAGTGACAACTGGTTACCTAACTTAAGCAGAGGATGATGTCAGAAGTTTTCAAATAATTGTGACCAAAAGACCTGAAAAACCAAAGGTACAATTTTAACAGCCACTCAAAAGTCGAAATGCCAAAACCGGTAAGAAATAATTTAGCCTAAGCAGCGGCTCACGCCTACTCTTATCGAATACAGCCTCTAGGAGACTGCTACTGCTGAAGGGATCTTTAACGTGCACAGGCGTGACGTTTCCTGCACACGGGGCGTAGATTTAACGTCCCTAATCCGACTGGACATACATATAAAATGGACAGTGGTTCAACAAATTCACAAACTATCTACAAATTTACATCATTTATTTGGATTTCCTTTCCAAACGTCTATTACAGCACAAAATCATATTTTTTTTAAACAGTTTTTCTTGCAATGAACTCAATGTCACTATGCCTCCTTGGCTATCTGAAATTCAGTGTTCGTCTGGCCTCTCTGGCTTCTTTACCGAACAGCTGGTCTTATGACGCGTCTGGCCTCTCTGGCTATAAACTATGGCTTAGTCCCACCACACTTCTGTCTCCTCGATTTCCCCATCATCAGTGTTTCTTCTTCTTACAATTCTCCTCATGTGCGAGAAGCACTCACTGACGGCATCGGTCTGTGTTCCAAAGTCTCGACGCCTGACAATGACTTGACCACCGGCGGTTGAGCTTGTGACCGGCCTGGTAATGCTGACACTAGTAGTAGTGGTTGTGATTGGCGACGAGTAGAACAATGGGGACATTGATACAAACGAGTCATCGGATGAATCTGTCTCCATGACTGTATTCCTAGAGGATGGCTTTACGGCAGTTGCTGTCGTTCTGGGCAGTTTTGGCACAATCCTTTGTGGTTCTATAGAGGCCCTAAGGGTGTCCAAAAGCCTTTTCTTTGTAGACGGTACTGGTGCTGGTTGAGTCAGCTTCCTGACGGTCCTTCCCTGAAGAAGGCTGCTGCTTGCTGTAGCAGGGGCCTTTGCTTCCCCTATCACATCTGAAAGGGTCCCAGGGTTCTGCTTTTCCCACTCACTGTCAGTGTCGACAGCCATTATCAAATTGAGTGCCCTGATCTGAGTGAATCTCTGTGGGTACTCGATGCTTCCATATTCGGCATCGGGAAACTCTCTTTCCACTTCGTGTAGTAGTCTCCTATAACCACTATGTGCTTGTTCCCTGCTATCGTTGTGGGCAACTCTCCCAAAATATCAATAGCTATGCGCTCCATCGGGTATCCCGACCTTTGTAATTGCATTGGTGCTTGCTTCCTTTTCTGGGGTCCTTTTCTTTTGGTACAAAACTCGCATCCTGCAATGTAAACTTGAACGTCTCTTTTCAATCCAGGCCAGTAGAATCGGTCTTTTATCCTCTTTAAGGTTTTTCGTATCCCTAAGTGACCTGACGTCATGTTGTCGTGGCATTGCTCAAGGATTGAGCGTCTTTCTGTCATCGGCACAACTACCCTTGGCTTGTTCGCATCGTCGGTCTTCTTGCAAAGTAATCCATCCAAGAGAAATAGATTTTCAAACTGAGACCAAAGAACTTTTACGGCGTAACTGTGCTCTCCAATCTCTTTGAGTGTTGGCTTTTTCTCGTTTCTTAACCATTGTTTTACCTCTCTTAGTCCAGCATCTTCATCCTGTAATTGCAGCAAAGGCTGGTTGTGTATGTCTTTGCTCTCTGTCGTGGCTTGAGATTTGTCATCAACTTGTTTTTCTTCTCTCAAAGTCAGAACTGCGTTTACCTGGGGACTTTCTTTCCAGCACGGGTCAAACCCGCATTTTCTACAAGGTATCCTACTTAGGGCATCGGCATTTCGATGTTGAGTCGCAGGCCTATGCTTTATTGTCATATCATATGAAGTCAGAACTTCCAGCCAACGGGCTAAATGTCCCTCTGCATTCTTAAAATTCATCAACCATTGGAGTGAGCTATGGTCCGTTCGGACGGTGAACTTCCTTCCATACAAAAAGTGGCGAAAGTGTTTCACAAAATGTACTACAGCCAGTAGTTCCTTTCTGGTGACGCAGTATTTGCGCTCTGTTTTCGACAAAGTCCTACTGCCATATGCTATCACTACTTCTCGTCCATTCACTTCTTGGCTCAGCACCGCACCTATGGCGAATTGACTGGCGTCAGTATCTAGGATGAACGGTTTGGAGAAATCTGGATGTGAGAGGATCGGTGCTCTTTGTAATTTTGCTTTCAAAAGTTCAAATGCTTGCTGGCATTCTTCTGTCCATAGGTACTCTTGCCCTTTTTCAGTAAGTCGATGCAAACACTTTGCAATGCATGCAAAATTCTCTATGAATCTTCTATAGTAGCCGCATAGACCAAGAAAGGATCTAAGCTCTGAAACATCTCTTGGCTCGGGCCATTCCTTTATCACTTGGATTTTCTCTGGGTCCGTGGCAACGCCCTCATCACTTACAACATGTCCAAGAAAAGTAACTGAACTTGCAAAAAGGGTACATTTCTTGGGCTTCAGTTTCAATCCAGCGCTCTGAAGTCTATCAAAAACTTGTTCCAGATTTTTGAGCATTTCTTCAAACGTCTTTCCTACGACTATCACGTCGTCTAAGTACACTAGGCAGATATTCCATTGAAGGCCCATCATTACTTTTTCCATTAAGCGCTCAAACGTTGCAGGTGCACAGGCCAGTCCAAATGGCATTTTTCGAAACTGGAACAGTCCTTTTCTCGTCGCGAAAGCAGTTTTTGGTCGGTCTTCTTCTTCAACCTCGACTTGCCAATAGCCAGAGCAAAGGTCTAGGGTAGAGAACCACTTGTTTCCTGCTAGTTGTTCAAGTGAATCGTCTATTCTCGGCAACGGGTACGCACATTTTACGGTCAAGTCGTTGAGACCACGGTAGTCAATACAAAATCGGGTTGACCCGTCTTTCTTCCGAACAAGTACTACTCCTGAGGACCATGGCCCATCTGCTGGTTCGATTACTCCCTTCGCTAACATGTCGTCAACTTGTTTATCAAGTTCTCCTCGCATGGCAATTGGAGTCCTGCGTGGTGGTTGTTTGACTGGGCGGTTTGTGCCAGTATTTATCTTATGACGAACTATGTCCGTGCATCCAAGATCTTCATTTGCCGTAACAAATAGGCTTTTATATCTCTGTAATAGGTTGGCAACCTGACGCCTCTGATCGGCAGTTAAATGTTCGTTTGCCCTGTCCCTCAGTTTTTGTAGTTCACTATCAAGGACTGTGTTCTCTTGAGGTTTATTTTCTGTCGATCCTGCTATAATTTCCTGTACTGGGCTGAACTCTCCAACAATGGTCCCTGCTTTCACCACTCTCACTTGGTCTGACACGTTCAAGAGCCTTACTGGTACTTCCTCCTTTGCTTCTACTAGGATTCTTGCTAAAAGAGCATTGTCCTTCGTAAGGAAATTCTCACATGGCTCTATGATTCCCGCTCCCATGGGCTTGGTTTCATCGTCTGCTTTTAGAAACTTTCCTTGTCCCATCACTTCAGTTCCAGGTGGAATACTTATATCTCTGAGCACTGCTATTCTAAAGCAGCCGAGTCTCCCGCTGTATTTTAAACGATAAAATTTACCCTGACATTTTAGTTTGTCATTCAACAAGTCTAAACAACATTTATTCTGCTTCATAAAGTCTAATCCCATTATACCGTCTACTGAGAGATCTGCAACCAATGCTTCTACACTGAAGGTCTCGTTTCCTAGCTTGAGCAGGAACATGCCTTTTCCAGCAATGTTCAGCTCTGTTCCATTGGCTGATACAATAACTTGTGTGTTGGGCTTCAGTGCCGGCCGATACTTGAAAGGAATCCTGTAGAACACTCGATGTGATACGAGTGTGACCGTGGCACCTGTATCTACCAAGAACTTTGTCTGCATCTGGTTCACTTCAACATCTACGTAAACACCTGCCTCCATGCTGGATGTGCTGGCTCCGATATTCTGTCTTCGTCTTTGCATACGCCTTTGTCTGCTATTCATATGAAGTGGTCGTGCTGCACCGTCTGTGCCCTTTCCATTGGACCCTTTCTTAGGTGCACGACACTCTTTTGCGAAATGGCCATACTTTGAACAGTTGTAGCACTGTGTTCTTCTTCCAGTCTGTCTTGTCTTGGTTCCTTTTTGGTCCATTTTCCTTAAATCTATCAATTTCTTCCTGTAAAGCATCAATCTTGGCAGAAAAGGATTCCATCATGGAGAGCACCTTTTGGTTAACTTCTTCAGCCTCTGCTTCTGCAGTGGTTGCTCTTGTGTGTCCTTTACCAGACTCGTATTTTCTCTCTGCCTTGTAGAAGGCCTCTAACTCGACGGCTAAGCAAATTGTCTGGTTCAGATTCTCTGGCCTTGACTGCTTTATTCTGATCCGCATTTCTGAATCCACTAACGAGCCTAGGAAGTGTTTTCTAGCAAGGGTTTCTCTCACTTCGTTTGGGGCATTCGGGTATGCCTTATTCACCAACCGGCGTATGGCCTGGCCTAACTCTGGCAAACTCTCACTGGCTTTCTGGCGCCTTTCCTTCAACTGCACTCTGTAGAGTTCTGTCTGGTTAGGGGGTGAGAACCGCTCTTCTAGTGCTTTCACTAGCGTGTCAAAGTCGACCCTTTTCTCTGGGGGTAGATCACTGAAAACTCCCTGTGCTTGTCCTCTCAAAGCCGTGGCTAAGTAAAGTCCTTTGTCTTCTTCATCCCAGTTATTCACCAGGGCACATGCGTCAAAATGGGACTTAAAATCTCTCCATTCACTTGCGCCATCATAATTTGCAAGCTTGATTTCTCGTCGCTGCTTTCCACTGCCAGTGGACTTTCTTCGGTCTACGTCCATGTCTTTCTTCTGCTTCTGGTTCTCGGTAGGACCTCCTCTGATTTGATCATGGCCAGCGCTGGCTGTTGACAATCCAGTGGATTTTGGTCTAGCACCTATTCCAGATACCTCGTATGGCAGGAACGGTCCTGTCAGCTTTGGCGCTTCCTCTACGTCTCTAGAGCCGTGGCTCCTGTCCGGAGCACGGGTCGTTGTATTTGACCTCTGCGTCTGAATCCCTGAGTCACTGTCATCTCTCGCTGGCAACTTCGGCGTTGAATGTGTTAAACTGGACTGACCCAGGCTCTCCTCATGGACAAACTTCATCCTATGGATCTCTTCTTCCAATAAGCTTATCTGCTCTTTGATATCATCAAAATCTGTCATCTTGCTCTTCAAAACAACCGAGGTATATCCCACCGCTGCCACCAAAAATTGTGTCACGGACCTGGGGTAGGCCGCGATGCACACTCTGGGTTCGTACCAGAGTCAATTCTCTGGATATACCAAAGTATCGGTTGTAGGGGGTAGCGTACTTAACTATGAGCCTGACTTGGACAACGCAATACTCTTTAAGGGAAAGCCTTTGCTCTTTCCAGGGCCAAAGCTTCCCTCAAGAAAAGTACTCCTATTTCAGGAGCACTGGTCCAAGCCTTTACTGTACTTTATGAGCCTTGTCTCTACTAATTATCTTATGAAGACCACTGCTTGAGCCTTGTCTCTATTTACTTTAACTAAAGGCCACTGCTTCAGCCTTATCCTACTAATGATTCCTCTTTCAGGAACTCTTACTCTAATTCTTATTCAGAATATTATATACCTTTGCTTTGTCAGCTTTGACCAAGGCTTGTCTTCAGCTAATGTCTTTTTCAAGACTAACTCTAGACTGTATGTCACAGAACACAATGCATCCGCTTTTATACCCCAGTTTGGACCATACTATTTCTACCTGCTTTACCCTGGATGATTCCAAAAGTCTACATCTTATATGCGTTTACTTGAGTGAGAGTTTTCAAGCTTCCAAATGATCAAACTTTATAAATAGACTCTAACTATATGGGTTCTAAAAATAACTAAGGGGATTTCTTGAAAACGAAAGTACAATTTATATCTTTGCAAATATGGAATAAGCATCTTCCCTAACAATATCTTATTAAAGGCCTAGCTAGAACAATTTATTCCTGACAACATTACTTAATAAAACCTTTAAAAACCTAAGAACAATACGTACTTTAACCTATCCTATTTGACCTGTCTTTTATATAAAATGGGGGTATAAACAGAGGGGAGTGAAACAATATAAAATGCAGAGTCATCACATTTGTACGTCGAAGGACGACGACACAACGGTCGACGCCAGCGCATAGTAATAGCATATTCTCACATGGCCGTTTGCCGTGTGATCTTAAAACGTGTGCACAATACACTGCGCAAGACATGCTGTCAGTAACTTCGAGTGTTTTTAAGATAGTATCTCTACGTCTCATTTATTTTTCGTTGTCCTTTTGTCTCAGGTTCTCTCTTGTTGAATTGAACTTCTATCGATTTGAAATTTACTGTGCGTTAGATTATGCTTAGTTATTGATTATCAATAGGGGAAGGTTGGCGCCAAAAATTAATTTAGCCCCGCCACACTTTAAATGTGCTGGTCCTAAGCAAGGAATATTTATCAAAGCTTATGTTTGTGTTTCGTCTATATTCATTTTGTTGGGGTTTTTTTGTCAAGAAGAGGTCTTTCAATGCACTTTATTATTGGACTTGAATTACATGTATTTTATTTTCAATCCAGGGCCAATCAAAAACATCGAACAGCTACCCACTGGTCACATTGAAGGCTGTTGGTTGCTTTCCATTGTGTTTTTGTTTTAAATTGTCGTTTGTATTGTATGTTGTGTCGTGTACATTTATTCCACATCTCATTATCTTCTAATAATTACATTCTTGTTTATAACGAGGATTTTGATTGGTTAATACTTGAGTTTTATTTCTGTATAAAACTCAACAGCACGTGCTTCCTTGACAACGACTTGTGCGGAGTAATTTAAAAAAAACATAAACCATGCATTTCGTGTAATTTTTTCGTGCAAATATTAAATATATTTGATTGGAATGTAATTATATACAATGAATGCAATATTTTTGAGTTTTATTGGTGTGTAAAAGCGTGGACCTTGGCGCACATTTTCAACATGAAGCGCTACCGCGCTTCATTAAAAATGTGCTTAGGTCTTTGATATATTCTGCATAAAATATGCGCCTCTCGAGTCTTTAAGTGTAAAACTAAAACGGTAGTGTCCTTTTGCGTGACTATTATTCTCAAAGGAAAACATCTCATACACGTCACAATAGATTTTCGGATTCCGTCTTATCTAGTTCACAAACTCCGCAAAAGATTTCTCTTATAATCAACTGCATAAACTTTTTCTTTATCAAAGCAAATCGAATGATTTTTTTTTCTTAAAAATCATTAAGGCTGCGCTCGTTCGAAATATAAATTGTATGTTCGTCAAATTATTGAATTGTCGAACTTAAACATTTCCCCATTGACATCAATTGAAAATGAATTGTTAAGTACTACTTTTTCCAGAATCAGGCAGATAACATTAATAGGGTGGCACATCGATAATAAATACACAAACAAATTTCAACAGAATTAGGTAAAGCAACCCCAGTAAACTTTGTTTTGACCACTAAATTTTTCAGTCTATCTTGGGTTTAGGAGATATTACCAGTCAAAATTTAGTTACAATGTATAGTGAAAAGTACGGGAAAATTTCCCGCCATATTTTTTTTCCTATATAACCAGTAAAAAAAATATCTAGGCATCAAATACATATTAAGATGTAAAAACTGCATTGGGTTTGTTTTTATGGTAAAATGAATGCATCTCTACCCCAAAATCTGAAATTGGAAATTATCGATGTGCCACCCCCTGCCTGATCCTTATGTGGAATAGTACTTAATGTGGAGATCCACTACGGCTTTCCATACGACATAAAATCGGGGTTATGAAAACGATACGCGTGTTCCTTGGTGTGTATTTTTTCATGAAGCAAGCAGAGGTACCAACGGAACATCCGAATGTCCAAGTCCCAAAGGACAGAGACAAAACCAGTAAACACAAACAAGGATAGGACGAAAAACAGACAACATATAATACACTGAACACAAAAACTTATGAATAATAATTTTAACGCGAACTCTAGTCGTAATGTGAGTATAAATATTGTATGTTATTTTGTTCAATGAACATACATTTGCTCTTTCAAAAAATGTCACAATATGTTGCATTTTAAACTGTAATTTACATTAAATAGAAGAAATCGATTGCTATTCAAACAAAAACAAAAGAAAGGGGGAAAATAATTATTGAATAAAACGAATTATTAAAAGTAAAAAATAATTCTTTATCTGGTGCATTTCTCTTTTTTGTGTGAATCATGATATTAATATTAAACAGAATTTGGAAGAATTGTGTTTCAAGATCAAAATAAACAAGAGGCTCCCAGGAGCATGAATCGTTCCTGAACTACACAGATACACATATTTTGTAGATATTATTGTGCTTTACCATATGAAATTTTAATTATTGAAATATCTTGTATAGCTTTCAAGATAAAGGGCTAAATACATGTAAGTGCAAAATTTGAAAAAAAATACAAAAAGGGCAATAACTCTCACATCAGCGGTCGGATCTTTTTCAAAATTTCAGGACAGGTAGATCCTAACATGCTGATCACTTTTGATTCTTGCACAATTTTGATATCCTTGACCATTTTTGAGCTATTTGCAAAAAACTACAATTTACCCTATGTTATATTTTTAGCCATGGTGGCCATGTTTTTTGACGAATCAAAAGTCCGAACGATGAAATTGTAGCATATAGGCCATTAAATAAGTGAACAAAGTTTAAATGTAGTTGGTCTTATGGTGTCAGACAAGTTAATGATTATAATTCAGGGAAAAAGTAATGAAAAATGGTAAATTTTGACGTTTTAAGGGCAATAACTCCTAAAAGGAATGGTCCTACAGCTTTGACTTAATTACATGATGTGCTTAAATATATGCAATTTGAAATTTTGAAATAACTTGTATAGTTTTCAAGATAAAGGGCTAAATAAGTGCAAAATTTTGAGAATCCAGAAAAGGGGCAATAACTCCTACATCGGTTGTTGGATCTTTATGAAAATTTCTGGGCAGGTAGATCTTGAGGTGATGATCACTTTTACCCTGCTAGAATTTTGATATCTGTTATTGTTTTTGAGTAATTTGCAAAAAAACTGCAATTTACCCCTATGTTCTATTTTTAACCACGGCGGCCATGTTTTTTGACGAATCAAAAATCCGAACAATAGTTTTGTACACATAATCCCACTTAACAACTATACCAAGTTTGGTTGCAATTGGACTTATGGTGTCGGAAAAGTTAACGTTTGAAAAATTGTTTACAGACGACGACAGACGACGACGGACGCCAATTAGTGATGGTAAAAGCTCACCTGGACCTTCGGTAAAAGGTATCAATCGTTTAATACTTTGTCCATGTTAACAAAAATGAGAATTCTTCTAAATACTATAGTTTCTGAAATACTAATTATTCACCTAGTCTTTATAGTCAACTATATTCGGTCATATAATTATTTTAAAGTTCAAAAACAGTCGTCTGACAACATTTCCACAGTTCGAGTAGACAAATCGAACTTGTTTTGGTTCCCCACCATTTTTTCTTTCTTCTCCCTTTTGACTCTGTATAAGCTTTGCTCTAACTTGTTCTTATACTTTGCCTTAACCTGTTCGGATTCATTTTCGAACTGCGTTTTCACTTCAATGCATTCCTGTTTAAATTGCGACATTGCTGTGGCCTTTGGTTTGTGATTTTCTCCATATAATTTATCAATCCATATTTTTTTCTTCTTGGATATTCTGATTTCGTCATTAACTACAATGACGTTGTGCTCTTTTTCAACAAAGAAGTTGGAACACAGATAAGTTGTCTTCCCTTGTCCTGTAATTGATTCAATGGTGACATAGAATCCCCCGGAACATGTTGCGTGAAATTCTTTTACCTCACCAACTTTTATTTGAACAGGTCCAGGCCCAGGGTTCAAATCATAATTATCATGTTTTTGAATCTCTCCTCCACCTACTGAAGCAGTACTTCCAAATTGTATTCCAGGTAGCTTTACATCCCAAGTACTTTTTTTAGTTTTAGTGTCACCAAGGCATTTCACAAGAACTGAAGTTGGTGCGGCATTCGCAACAAATATCGGACGGCTTTTTGTTTGTCCCATTCCTTAAAAGAAGAAACAAAAAAGTCATTTTACTGTCTGTAAAGGATAATTTGGAGAATGGAAAAATCAAGAATATATTTCTCATAATTGAAACACCCAAGCTTTAAATTATTACAGATTCTTATAAAAAGAAGTAAGTACTCTTTATAATATTACATTTTATTACATTTCCAGAAAGTTGAGAAGCATTTCTATAGGAAATTCCCGATGCAAAAAAAACATATGACAAGAAAAATGTCATTTTCTATTGTGACGTCATATGATGTCAAAATGCACTCCCAGGTGTAAACAAATACAACTAGTCCAGTCAATTTGTGCAGGTTTTTGGCGAAATTGCCCAAAGTATGGTAAAAGCATGAAATTTCGCATGGTGGTAGAAAATAGCATACTAAACAATATTAGCTATGGACCCAACTCGAAAATTCAAAATGGCGGCCATTTTCAAGATGGTCGCCTAATGGAATATAGAATTAAGAAATAAATCAAATTAAAATTCATTAAAAATTGTACTTTGAAGATAAACCCACCAAACTGTGTAGGACAGCAGTGCAAAATAATTCTAAAGAATATAGTAGAAAACGGTTTGCCTTATATTGGAAATGGCTGTCATTTTAAAGATGACCGCCTCAGAAATAGCATATATATCTACATCATGAAATCATGTTTTATTCAAAGTTATTTATGCCCCCAAATTTGAATGAATGCAATTGATAAGTGCCCAAATAAATTTAAAAGTAGAGTAAAAGGAATCTCTATTCTGTTTGAAGATATCAGACGGGGAGTGTACAGAAATATTTACATATCTAGCTAATCGGAGTAAAATTGTGTTTAGATGTGAATATTGTCATATAAGCACCTGAAACAATGACATATATTCAGCCTGCTGCAGACCACCTTGATATAGACTGTTCATTGCCATCTTAAAATGAAAATATCAAAGCCATAAAGACCATGAAAACTGACCAACGCCAGACTCTGAATTTACAAAATGTATGTCATTATTTAAATCGAATCCTAAAAAAACCCAGCTTAAATACTCAACAATGAAACAGTTTTCCTTTATATCTATTGCATAGACTTCGAAGAAGCTTTCGATATCCTTGATCGAGAAATTCTGTGGAGACTTCGTGCGAACTATGGAATTCCAAACAGAATTGTTACACCAATAACGAATATGTACAGCTCTAAGATCGAAATGTCAGGTAGTGCACCCGCGAGATATCAGAAAAGAGTTTGAAATACGTCCAGGTTTTAGACATGGCTGTTTACTTTACTTTTCTTTTCTTTGTTTCTTTTGGCCATGAATTTGAAAATCACACCAGAGAAGAGGAAACGGTATCCACCACATGTAAGAAAACATCTTTGAAATGGTTGAAAATGCTTCAAAACAGTAGTACGTATAAAAAGAGGAGACCATAATGAGAATTAATAAAAACAACATCAATATCAGCGAAATAGATGCACTCACAAAAAAAAGAACAAGACTCACGTTGAGAGAATAACATTTTAATTTTTATATAATATTATATAGAAATTGTGATTAACTTTGGTGCAACAGTAGATGAAACGGCCCTTGGAATCCCTGAACAGTATGGGAATCAATGCAAGTATTTGTAAAGACCAAGCTAAGTAAATTAAGCAGTAACTATAAATCATAGATCTGTATGTAGCATACAGGGCTATGGTTATATCACTCTTGCTGTACCTGTCAGAAACATGGAGCCTCACAATGGCCAACATGCAGAAACTTCAGGTATTCAGATACAAATGTCTCTGGTCCATCCAAAAGATCGCCTTACAAAATTACCAACGAAAACAGGCCAAAAAAAGGGTATTAAGCGGAAGTGGCTAGGAAGCAACCATTTGATTTTTATGGGGGCTATGGAGATGCTCTGCCTGGATTTTGTTTTTGCGTGCACTTTTAAATTTTTAAAGGTACAATAATGTTTCAGCACAAAACGCAGTCCTGCCTTTCTTTTAATTCAAAGTACTGTCATGCCTTTTTATTTCTGGATTTTTTCCATCCTGCCTTTTTTATTTAAAATTTCACCATAGCCATCCCCCGTATGGTCGCTCTCTTTGGTAGCACATTACGCATAGGAAAAACCAGGCCATACAATGGACATTACAAGGGAAAAGAAAAAAAGGGGGTGACCTAGACTGACATGGAGGAGATACAAGAAAAAAAAATGATTGAGAATGGTTACATGTGGAGCAGCATCAACTTTCAAAGGACAGAGGAAAATTGAGAAGCATTGCCAGAAGCCTATACTCCATTGGGGGTAAAATGTCTCAAGTCGAGTCATAACTAATAGGGTCCATAAATGTAGTACCCCTATTGCACGCTGGACAAATTGATACACATATGGATAGACAGAGTGACACAGAAAAAAATGCTTATATAATTCTTCAAAAGGTAAGAATTATAAAAAGCTTTTAAAACACCATTTCGAGTTGATAGTTCCAATTTTAATATATAAATAATTCTGCCATACTATATTAAACAACGTTAACATCTAAACACAATTTTACAACAATCAGATTGATATGATTATATCTGCAGTATATTCCTGTACACTCCCCGCCCGATACCTTCAGACGGAATCAAGATTATATTCATACATCTTATCTAATTTGATTTAGCACATATACATTGTTGTTTGGACCTATTTGGGTCACAATTTACCTTAAATAAAAGATGATATGATTTCGTAGGTATATATGCTATTTTGAGGCGGCTATCTTTAAAATGGCAGCCATTTTGAATTTAAGGCAAACCATCTTCTAATATATTGTTGAACATAGGTTGCACTGCTGTTATACATGATTTGATGCTTTTATCTTCAAAACAGAATTTCTAAGGAATTTTTATTTGATTTATTTCCTAATTCTATATTCCATCTGGCGGCCATCTTGAAAATGGCCGCCATTTTGATTTTTTGAATTGGGTCCATAGCTTATATTGTTTAGTATGCTTTGTTCTACCACTATGCTAGATTTCATACTTTTACCATCTTTTGAGCATTTTTTTCACAAATCGACTGGACTAAACTGGGTGATCACAAAATACCTCTGTTTCTAAAAATAGATCGGTGTCCAAGAGTCAGTCAAAGCAAGTTCAATTATGACCGAATAATGGAACAAAGTATTGAGACTTGTGTCGGGATACTTGTTTCTCGTTGCTTACGAAAAAATCGTTTAAAGGCGGAGACAAAGATAAAATGTAAGTGCAAGGAAGACAGAACAATCTGTTCATCACAAGTTCGGTGGAAAGAAGACACATATTACTTTTGGTATTCATTAATACATACACTTATTTATGATTTGACCAGTTGAAGTACAAACTTTTCAATTTCAAGTTTTAAAATTATGGCAAAGAAGTTGCAATGTGGCATTGGAATCTCAAGTCTTTTTTTGGCAAAAACAAATCACTAAACCAGTCGACACAAACTTGTGTTTTATAGACTGATATTAATTAAAAAAAACGCTTATTCAATTTGAAATATGAACGAATAAAACATTAAAAGGATTCAAGTTATGCCTTGAGCTCTGTAACTTCAATACTTTATCGATACCACAAAATTAATTAGTAAAATCTTTTTTCTAAATTCTTCCACAAGTATCGATCTCTTATTGAAAAATTTGTACACGTCGTTTTCTGATAGTGAAAGGAATATCACATCCTGAATTTTATGGTAATGTCTTTTTTTATAAAGCTCGCAAGTTTAAAAGCAATCCATTAGAAATGAAAAATTGACTTCAAAATGTATTACGGTAAGGATATGAATTGAATATTTTGGTTAAATCTTTAAATTAAGTGTTTTTGGCAGAAATATTGATAACTTGATACTTACTTTAAAACTTCCGTAAACATTTATACTATTGTCATTTTTAAGCATTATAGCAATCACGCATGTCGATTTTGTGTGATCACACTTCACTAAATCATTACAATTGTTTGAAGTGTTGTGTCGGATTTAAAATCGATATGTTTGATTTGTTTTACATCAGTCGATAGAGTATTCTCAGCTAGCTGTCAGTAACAGCGGGTGTTCTATAGAGAGTTTCTTTACCGCCCTTTTGTTTGTTCTTATTGTTTTTTTTTGTCTAAGGTTCTCTCTGGTGGAATTGGACGTTGATCGATTTGATTTTTTTATTGTGTGTTTTTTTGTGTGCTTTGTCTAGGAAAATTGATAGGGGGAAGGTTTGGCCCAAACAACTAGTTTAACCCCGCCACATATTATATGTACCTGTCCTAAGCCAGGAATCTTTGACAAAGCTTTCGTTTATACTTGTCTTTTTGATGTTTTTCTGTTCCTTGCTTAAGAAGGGGGTCTATATGTGACTATTTCAGGACTGGATTTGAATTATATGCATTTTATTTAGACCATTGGCCAATGGCAGAACCGTGAGCAGTGCCAAATGGCCTCGTTGAAGGCTGCTTGCGGTTGTCAATTGTGTTTTTTTCTGAATTGCCGCTTGATTGTGGGCTGTGTCGCGTACACTTATTCCTCATTTCTTATTGTATCTGTTTCGTATCAATTCAATCCAATGATACACGAATATGTAAAAACGAATGCGCCCTGATTTTGAAAGAAATTTACATTTTTTAAAAAGTGAAGAATTTCCAAAATTGACTATTTTTATGCAGGCGTAATGCATTTTGACGTTACAGTACGTTTTTGAAAACGCAACAATATAGCTAAATATCGTAATGCATACATGTAGGAAATTGCATTTAATGAAAAAAAACACCAAAAAAACAAGAGGCTCAAAGGAGCCTGAATCTCTCACCTTGTCTTGATGTCAACCATATGAAGAACTTTGTAGAGCTGAATAAGCTGAACATTTAAGCAAGCAACAGCTTTTCTCTTTCAGCAATAGTTTTCATTCTGTTGGCAAAATGTTATCTTAAAGGCCGTCTGAAAACGTTGACTCTATAGAGACTTTTGTTAAGAGCTTAATGAACTGAGCATTTATGAAAACACTCTACTATAGGCCAAAAACACTATTTTCACATTTAAGGGGCTGTCTTCCCCATAAGGGGTCATCTGACAACTTCGACCCTATAATGACTTTTGTAGAGGTTAATGAGCTGAACATTTAAGCAATAAACAGCTTTTCTCTATCTACAATAGTTTTCATTCTATAGGCAATAAACACTGTTATTCGCCTTTAAAGGGCTGTAACCCCTTTAACATAACATAACATAACATAACAAAACATTACGTAACATAACATCATTTTATTCCATATCAGGAGCTCACGAGGAGCAATAAAAAATTACTACAATGAGAGAAAGAACATAATTGATAGTTTAACAAATACAATCAACTTACACATAAAACATAAGGGGTCATCTGACAACTTCAACCCTATGAAGACTTTTGTAGAGCTAAATGAGCTGAACATTTATGTCTTTAATTAGGCAAAAGTATTTGACAATGAAAAGATTATGAGTTTTTATAAATTACACTATGTTTTGTCATTGTAATGTCCAAATGTTACATTCAAAATCGATATTTCAAGGAGTAGCCTCTCATCAGCAGCATTTGAATCAAAACAATCGGAAAATCACAAACCAAAAACAAGGAATAAAAAGTTCTCAACACCAAAAGAATATCGATACTCAGCATAACCAAATTAACCGTATTAACACCCACTTTGGTATTTGTATTTAGTCGATAACCGCCGCTGGTGGGCTGCACATGGTCGAAATCATAGGTGCTGGACTTGGCTTCCCAATTCGAACCTTTGGATTGTGAGTACTTTTATTTCAATTCCTTTTGTTTTTGACCTTCAAATGTTTTTATTCATATGCTGCTGATGAGAGGTTATTCCTTGAAACTCCTTGATATTGAGCCTAATAAGGGCAAAGAAGTAGAGGTACCAATGGGATATCCGAATGTCAAAAGTCCGAAAGGGCAGAGACAAAACCAGTAGGCACCAACAAGAACGGGACAAAATCAATCAACATGTAAAACACGGAAACACAAAAATAACTGAATATAAATCAACAACGCGACCTCCAGTCGAAACTACATTGAACTCAGGTGCTCCGGAAGAGTACGCAGTTCCTATTGGCTATAGCACACCCGTCGCGTTGCCAACAGTCAATGATCTTATAAAAATCAATAAAAAGTGCACTAGCTCCTAGATTGGTTGTTGGATCTTCTTCGAAACAGGGCATGTAAATCTTGATAGATCTTGAGGTGCCAATTTGTATTTTAATAATTAGACAGCAAACAACCGCAATTTACTCTTACTTTCTATTTTAAGCAACAAAAGCCATGGTTAATGACGAATAAAATCCCAACATCAGTTTTAAGCGCCTAATGCTAATGACGAACCACACATAGTTTAATTGCAATTGAACCTGTTGTGTCAGATAAGTTAACGTTTTTAAAGTGTACCTGCACACAAAGCACCAAGTAACACCATTTATGTGACCGTACAAGAAACACTATATTGACTGCTTGAAAAATTAATTAGGGGTTGGTTGTACCAGAAAAAGCACCACATACACAGCTACAACACTGTCTAAGGAGGAAATGATTAACAACCACAAATCTGTCCTCCTTTCTCTTTTGGTGCTAAACATGATAACATTCCATCCCTGTCTTGGATATCTGAATTACATAAAGATCAAGACAAACAGCGCTTCATTGCTGGGTCTTCAAAATGTACCACTCTTTCAGTTTTGTTGACGTTTAAAGTAACGTCAATAAAATCCAGCCTTCATAAAATATTACGATGGTTGTTATTCTAGAAATGGTGTCGATCAAATGTGGATCCTGAAGAATTTGAAGGAACTATAAGAGATTCTTGCCTCAAAATCAGTTTCATTTTGCAAAAGCGTGAAACTTTCGGTTTATCCACTATTTACAATCCTATTCCGCATGTACAACTTAAATCACGATTGGCACAGCTTATTAAGCGCAGCTTTTTCAAAAAAGAATGGAAAACACAGGCACAAATATCTGGTAGTCGATTATACTAAGACTTAATTTGTCACCGATGAGAAAAAGAACAAATTTACAGAAGATCAAATCATTGACATGTTCAATTTCCTTATCGACAATATATTTGTTCAGTATGGTGTTTCTCAGTAAAAAAAATATGGATTCCGGTGGGCACTAATTGCGCACCTTTGTTTGCTGATTTGTTTCTTCATTCATATGAAGCTGACTTTTAACCATCTCTTCTAGACAAAAGTTCGTATACTAGTTCCCTTTTTTAACCTCATTTTCTGATATATTGACAATTTCCTTTCACTAAACAATTCATGATTTGGTGACTTTCTCCATCTCATATATGCCCAGAAACTTTAGATAAAGGACAAAGCGGATTCAGGATGTCTTCTTCATTTTTAGATCTACATGTACATCTCGAAATAGACTCCCAAGAAAGACTTTTCACAATAATCTATGACAAATGTGATGACGTCATATTTCCAAATGTCAACTTTCCCTACATATGCAGCAATATTCCGTCTGCTCAAGCTTTCGGAGTTTACGTATCACAGTTGATTCGTTACACCAGAGCTTGCGGGAACTAAATCGATTTCCTTGGCAGGGCGTCATGTTTGACACAAAAATCGCTAACACCAGGTTTTGTTGCTCCCTTCACTAAAGAAATTTTACGGTAGACACCGTGCACTCGTACACAAACATCGGATTTCTATCTCGCAGTTGAGTTTAGATGTTGGTTGGTCATAGAGTTTGTTTTTGTATTCCTTTACCAGATTGGACACACTGAAATTTAGCAATACGACGGTATACTATAGCCGGCGGAAACCGCTTACTCTTTTGGAGCATTTGAGTTCATTTTTGTCGCGACTTTGATTCGCGTTGTTGATTTCTGTTCGGTTTATTTTGTGTTTTTCTATGTTTTATATTTCCTCTCGCTGTTCTTGTTTGTGTTAAGTCTTTTGGACTTTTGACACTTGAATGCCCCAGTGGCGCCTCTTTGCTTTATCCTATCTTCGATGAACGGACGACGGACAGTAGACGAACGCCAACTGATGACAAAAGCTCATAGACCAATTGAGCTAAATAGAGATGTTTTCAGTTCTTGTGACAAAACAAAACATTCTTTTGCCCATTTCAACCATTATTATTAACATTAATTAGTATATATATTTTCTCGGTCATCTCCCGTTTCCTTGCCTGAATAATTTTCTTATGATAGGTTAAGTGTTTTACACTATACTAAAGAAAGACTTTCAACAAAACTCTATGGCAAAGGTTTTGACCTAAACTTTCTCCTCTTGTAAAACAATATCTTGATGGACTACCAATGAGTTTCTTGGTACATTGTTCACCTGACTTTAAAAAGAATTTTAACACAGTGTAACGTTGCTCCTCGGTTAATGCGTTCACTGAAGAAATTTTATAGAAGACAGCATCCACGTGCACTAACAGACAAATAAAGGGTTCTTTCTCACAGAACAGTGCAGAAATTGGTGTATCATATGGTTCTTTTGTCCTCCCTAACCAACATTGACCTTATCATCGAGACGTGTGAGCTATAGCAATAAGGGACTGCTTACAATTCCGGGGCACTTTAGTTCATAATTGTTACGACTTGAGTTCGCGTTGTAGACGTACAGCTATTGTGCTGTCTGTTTATTCGGGCTGGTCTCGTTCTTTGTTCATGTTTTTTTGTATTTGTCCTTTCGGTTTTTTTGACATCGAAATGATCCATTGGCTCATCTTAGCTTATTTTAAATGAACATGAAATTTCCGAAGAAAGTGTTTTTTGGTAAGGGTTCTATGTTATTTATTGAATACTTCGCATATACTTTGGGTATATTATAGATGTTTTAGATAAAATATGTTTTGTGGTTGCATTGGAGTTCAAAATCTGATCAAAAATCATATTTTTTTGTGATTTTAAGTTGAAGAATAAAAACTGAGCGCTGTTCCTTTTTTATTTGATTTCAATATTGAATGCGTGCATTTAGCCATGCACATACTGACACATAAGATACCTTGTTATTTTTTTTAATGAAATAAATTCAAAAAATCAAACAAATCATCACCTACCTTAGAATTTTTACACCGTGAATGAAGGAAGTATATGTAATAATAAGTCTGTATCGAACTGGGATAATAAATTGTCACCTAACATTTAGTTTCGGTCGTCTTCTTATTTTAAGATTTGCTCAACTTAACAAACAAAATAGTTATTATATATATATCAACATGAAATATATTTAATGGACTTATATAACATTATACGGATATGCTGATTCATGCCAAGGAAATTCAAACTCTTATCTAATAGAAGTTTCGTTTCACAGGTGATTTGTCACTTCATTGCATGTAGAATTTACCTAAATATCCTTGATAGAGCATGGCGTTTGACATATTCCAGTTGATTAAGCAAGCAGTTTTCAAACTAGGCAATTTTTACAGGGAAAATCTCCCGTTTTTTTGTCAAATGTCCTTTTTAATTTGGTAAAATTCCAGGCCCTTATCACATCACTTAATAATCATTTTGGTTTTCATTATGCTTAATAGTTATAAAAGTTGTGTTTTAATGGACTGTCGCCCATACATGTACCTGATTCAAGCTTTGCTAAATTGTACAAATATAAGCAACTTTCAATCTGTGATAGTCCTATAATAGGTCATTTAAAAAAAAAGGAATCAATGCGCCTTTTTCAGTAATAAGTTGTGCCATTTTGGAATCACCTGAAGCACTGAAAATATTTTTTTGCTCCCCGATTGTTGTTGGCACTCAAAACGTTAGCGGCAAACGTGCTCATATACAGATATTGCATTTCTATCGCGAAATTGAATAAAGATGTTGGTTCACTGAAAATAAAATAAAGTGATTAAACAAATTTACCGACCTTGGAGTATCAATGTCCAAGAGAAGAGGACATACCGGACAAAAAAAATGAGGATCGCAATGGTAGGGACTTGGTCATGGCAGTTTAAAAGAACTGGTGGGTTAGGCCATATTCTATTTTCCATTGTGATCTTAGGGTGTGGTAGTAACACAAAACACAACACAGTTTTGGAGACAAACAAGGGATATTGAGGTTATCATCTCAGTACGACACTCATCAAGTCTTTAATGAAAACAACCACTTACCATTTCGTTCAATACAATGTTTAGTTTTTCCACATGTCATTGATAATGGAGGAAGACTTTTTTTGAAATCGTATAAGACATATTTTCTTGTAGCCGTGGTTTTATAGTTGGTCACGTAGACAGCAGTACGTGTATCATAAAAAAGAAATAGGAAAAACTAGTACAAGCCCTCGCATATCGGATAAGTTGTGAAATATTAACACCGTAAGCAGTTAGAGAAGATATGTTGCTTTGTAGGTTATGAAAATGATTAATCTGAAAGTTAATGACTTATCTTTTGTTGTCAATTTTTGTACGGAGATGACCACCCTGGTCAAATTCGAGATGTAAAATCCAAGCATGACGTGATGCAATTGGTTTTGCTGGCATGGTTTCTTTAATCTCTAAATATCAAAGATACATCGAATGTATCCATGTACCAAACGAAGAGTTGTTGAGAAAGAGAACATCATCAACATGACTTAAAGAGTGATTAAAGGCAGCAAAGAGGCACCAATGGGGCATTCGAGTGTCAAAAGTCCGTAAGGGAAGCGACAAAACCGGTAAACACGAACAAGTATAGCACACAGAAACACAAAACACAAAATCAACCGAATGGACCTTGATTTCTTATCTTCTTGCTCTTTTTGAGTTCTTTAAGAAATTTAGTCTCGTGAGAGTATAAAAACAAGTCGGCGAGGAGAGGAGTGAGTGAGTGAGTGAGTTGGTGTTTTACGCCCGTGCAACGCTGTATAGGTTATTTACAGGCGATGAACATGAAAAGGATGATAAAATGAACATGAAATGATGATGATAAATGAAATATGGGGAAGGGTGGGACACAAAGGACCGGTAAATTTTGAAGAACCACAGGAAAAGGGGAGATGTGGGTAGGGGCAGAAAATTTAGCCTATGTGGTGCACTACTTGGCGGTCCACAAAGGGGTCTTTTACGTGCATGAAGCGTGGCACTCTCCACACGCGTTGGCCCACTATGGTCGGCGGTCAGGGTTTCCGTATTATAGACCTGACAACCCCCGCGGACGAGGGCTACCCTATTCAGCCACCTAGGGTACACACTTGGTTGCTCTGTGGGCTGAGCACTGACCCGACGTCAGAATCCCAAGACCCTTAGTCGCCTTTTACGACAAGCTAGGCTCTGCTGTGGGCCTATTCGCCACCCGGGCTCCGCACGGGGCGCGAGGAGAGGAGCTCTCCAAATGTGAACAATATGTTGTCAATGTTGTCAGGGAAACCAAGCATACTGAAAACTTGGTCCAATGTGTAACAAATTTATCTTTAAAAAAAAACAACTTGGAACTAAAGTATGTCAACTTGGAAGTGATAAATGTCAACTTGGAACTATGCAAGGTATTTGTATTTCCAATCGAGAAATGTGAAAGAACTAATGGCACTACCGGTCTTTCGTACACCTCTCCCCTTTCCATGTGGTCTTCAAAATTACTGTTCCTTTGTGTCCCGCCATACCCCAATATTCAAAATATCATCTTCATCATTTCATGTTCATTTTGTCATCCTTTTTATGTTCATCGCCTTTAAATAACCTATATAGTGTTGCAAGTGCGTAAAACACCTCACTCCCCAGGAAGCACGGACTCTTTTCGTAACATTTTAATAAAGGTTTAACTGGGGTTTTCTGTAACATTCTTATTAAAACGTTTTAAAAACGTTTTTAAAACATTTTACTTTTTAACAAAATGTTTTAAAAACAGTCTAGGAACATTTTAAAAAATCAGTGTAAAAAGGGTTTACTGAAACATTTATGAAAATGTTTTAATAATGAGAAGAAAACATTTCCCTCGAATAGTTTCTTGTGCTGTTTGTAAAACATTCTTTTCAAATGTTTCAATAACATTTTCATTATGTTCACAGATATGTTCTGTTATAGTGAAAAAAGCATGCCGATAAAACATTTTAAGGATATGTTTTTATGACGTAAAAAAATATTTCGCTTGGATAGTTTCTTGTGCTCTTTGTAAAACATTTATTTCAAACGTATTTTAAACATTTTCATTATGTTCACTGATATGTACTGTTAACAAAAGTAAAAACTTTATTCCGATAAAACATTTTAATGGGATGTTTGTACTATGTAATAAAAAAAATAGTAAAACAATTTTGGAAAATGTCATTAAAATGTTTTTAAAACATTTCATTTTAAAAGAATTCGAGTTTTCATCTTCTCGATCATAAGAACTTTCAAACATATTTTTGAATGGGATAATAATGTTTTCAAATATCAAATTAAAACGTCTTAAATGCATGTTTTAAAAATGATAATATATGTTTAATTACAACTTACAAAGAAAACAAATTTCGTAAGGATATGAAAACTGCCTTTTACAATTGATGATTTATTAATCTGCTTATACATTATATCACAGTGAAAAATGTAGTAAAAAACTTATTTTTATCCTAATTAATCAACCATTAATATAAGTCCAGTTAAACTTATAATATACTTATCTTCTTTTATAATTAGTTTTTTTCTTGTTTCTATCTCCATATCTTCATATGCGTTTTTTTTTCATGTCCCAATATAAAAAATTACTATTATTATAGATCGATATTTGCATTTAAAATCTCTGCATGACAGAAAAAAAATAACAAGCAGGATAAAGAGAATGGTAATCAATTTTGATAACTACACACTTTTTATTGTTAACTGTCTATGATGACATGTTCGCTACATAACAGGAGTGATACTGTGACTAATTTGCCCCAGATGTTTGAATAGAAAATAATCTTTCGTCGCTATCAGTAAGATAACCATGGTAACAACCAGATATCTGTAAGTTTAGTGGTGTGCCACATGCTGTGTGTTAAAGTCTTGAAACAAATCTTTATCGGTATTAAGATATTGTCGTTCAAGAGAAAGGGAACACATCTTGATTCACAACTCTTAAAGATTGTAAGTACAAATTAAAGATTAGCTATAAATTCAGTAAAGAAAACATGTATAATACTGTTTTTTATTTAAAGTTTGATTGCACATGTTAATATTTAATTAGGATCCTTTATTGTGATTTGCATTTATTCAAATAATTTTGGAAATAACTTCTTTATTAACTGCGTTATTTTGTAGTAAATACTTTGAAATTTATGTTATCATATGTCATTTCAGTTAAAATAACTATTAGGTTTTTAAGAAATTCAAATGACAACAAAGTTCCAGACATTAAATTTGAATTAAGAATAAATATTTTAGTGAGAGGAAGCAAACTTTTCTTTTTGTATAATATTTAATCGCCTTGTACTTTATTTTCAGGTAAGATGAGAACAATGAAAAGATTTGAGGATTATTATTCCATTTTCTCCAGAGGATATTTTTCATTCTAATTATGCTATGGATTTATAAAAACATATAAAGTTTCTGCTTAAAAAAAATTGTGTTGTTATGGACATAACTCTTTTTTAGTTTTCTTATTGCACTACAATAAAAATATGGAAAATTGTTCTTTGTCGAAGAGCATGCAAAAGTTTTAAATAGTCAACTTTTCTGGGGACAGCTTAAATCGCTTTGTGACTTGGTTGTGATTTTCTGCATTATTCGCTCTTATATTTTGCCTTATTTCCTTTCAATTTCGTTGAATTTTTCGATTGGATGTTCTTAGGTATTGGTAATTTTTTCCAAAGCCAAAGATTCTACGACAAAAATACATGAAAATCATCTCACAATAACATTTAAAAAACATTGCAAAATATGTTTCAAAAATGTTTCGAAAAATGTTTAAAACATGTAGTAAAAACATGCTTCTGCCATGTTTTGAAGATATGTTAATATAACATTTCTTGAAAATGTTTCAGAAAAACGTTTTCAAAACATTTAAGTAAACAGTTTTGTAAAACGTTTTTTTTTACATTTCTGCAACCATACACTTTCGCGTAAAAATAACATTTAAAAAAAATGTTTTCAAACTCTTTTTGGAAACATTTTTATCACGTTTTTTTTTCATGTTTCTGTTCTACCTGGGTCATATGCTTTACAAACAAAAACTATATTGTTGGAAGATTTGTCTGCATTGTTTGTATTTTCTAGATTTTCTAGTTTTGGGCCCAATTTCGATCTTTGACGTCGGCTTGGTTTAATATAAGAAGAAGGAGATACTTACATTTCTGGACCACTCAATTCGATCGTGTTTCGACTTGTATTCACGCTTGTTGGTATAATGTGGCTTTTTTCATGTTGGGTTTTTCGATTATTTTTATTCTCTTATGTAATAGAAAATAATGAAATGTGTAAAAAGTGCACGTGACACAGCCCACAATCGAGCAGCAATTCAGAAAATCTACAATGGACACCAGAAGCTTTTAACGCGTCCAGTAGGCGCTGCTCGCGGTTCTGAAATTGGCCCATGGTCTAAATATAATGCATTTAATTCAAATCAAGTCCTGAAATAGTCACAGATAGACATACCTACTGATATGGATTTCAATTGGCCTTTTTATATTTTTTTTGCCCCTGAAGTTTAAATGTACTTCTTTGCTTTCTTTGTATCAAATTCACGTATGTACCTTTAGCTTGGCTATGTTACAATATAAGATAAACAAAATTGTAAGCTTCCTTCTGATGTTAAGGCTTTTTAAATTAAATTGCAAGATTTAAAACAAGCAGAATTTGTTTTCTTTCCTTTCTTGATCTTCCATAAATAGATCAAAGACATATGGCCAGCACCCGGGGGCCAGCATAAGCGAAATTAAACAACTTATTGATAAGCATTATTCGTATGATTATATAATCAAATTCTAATTAATAATCGCAATTTCGATTGGTTAATAATGCAGATTTATTTTTCGATTAAACTCACTAGCACGTGCCACCTGCATAACAACGACTTGCGCGGAGTAATTTTTAAAAAAACGATAAACCATGCATTTCGTGCAAATTTCTCTTCAATCATTTAATATTTTTTTTTTCGGAATGTAATTTTTTACATTGAATGCAATATTTTTGTTTTATTGGTGTGTAAAACGCGTGGACTTTTGCTCACATTTAAGCGCTACCGCGCTTCATTAAAAATGTGCTTTGGTTGCGCACATTTTCAACATGTAGCGCTACCGCGCTTCATTAAAAATGTGCTTAGATCCACGCTTTTACACGCCAAAAAGATTTTTTTTACCATAGACCGAATGTAGATAAGAATAACTTAAATGACCACCATTTTCCACAAATTACCACATTTCTTTACAATAGAGTTTATAGAAGATATTCTACGAATTTTATTTATTATAGCACCGCCTACCTCGTTATCCAATTCAAACTTCTCAAGCTTTGCGTTCGAAGTTTATTAGGATAACTCGAAGTACTGTGTTATTCTCTATTCTTGAGTTTTTTGTCATTATTCCTTATCTGTTAACTTTTTTGGCCATAAGATGTTTTAGTGTTTCAATAGTGAAGATCAATCTGTATCGGTGGTTAGGAAAATTTACACATTGTTCTTGTTTGTGATGAATGATTTTGTCCTTGTCTTCCCTTTCGGTGTTTTGACAATGGTTGAACTTTTTTGCTATGTTTTTTTTATCGTATTGTCTCATATGCAAAATTTCAGTTTCATTGGTTCAGTGGTTTCAGAGGAGAAGATTTCTGAAATTGTTAATGGACGACGGACTATGACGAACACAAATGATGGCATAACCTCACATGACCTTTGGCCAGGTGATCTAAAATAAAAAAATAGTAAAAATAAATGATATTTGATTTTGTTTAAAATTGGGCTACCTATACTACTAGTATCCAAAGAAATATGATTTCAGCTAAACTTACTAATATTGAACCTTTAATTCAAATTTTCTTTTCATTATGCATCAAAATATCTGGTTAGGCAATAAGAATAATTTTCAGGGAAAAAAATCAGGCAGTAGACCTAACTCCTAGGCATTAAGCTTAATGCCAAATTCTATTTAGGCATTAATACAAATCACTAGGTATTATCTTATTGCCTAGGATTTAAGCTAAATGCCTAATTATACATATTCCCTCTAACATATACATGTATATGGAGAAAAGGATGGGTTGCGATAAGACCCTTTTTCAGCCCACCGCGAAAGTCAAAAATAAAATTAAGTAAATTCTATCACAAAATGTGTGTTTGAAAGGTTAATATTTCTATTTTTTTGTTAATAAACGTCTGTAGTTGAAAAGCTTAGTTTATTTTTTGGTAAATGGTGCTTGAAATGAACCAAAGCAAATGATTTTAACATTGTGCTTATGGGAAAGTTGCACAATTGAGTGATATATACTCTTCCCGGAAGTATAGCCTTGCACGCGGAACCAGCTCCATATTTTATTCAAAAACTTGTATTACTAAAATACATCTTTTATGAAAGTTTCAAGCTGGTTCCGCGTGCAAGACATACTTAGAATTTAAAAAGACTATAATTTTTGAACTTGTTGTCAGTAGTTAAAAAATGTGCAAAATCTCTCCGTTTTATTCGTTTTTCTTGAGATTAGCTGTCATTTCAATTTCAAAATTGTTGTTTAAAGTGATGTATATATATGATGAACCTTATAGAGAATTATAAACACTAGCTTCAAGTATTTTTGCACAAATTTTCAATTTATTGAAGCCCTACCTTTAGATTTTCTATATATCAAAAAGAATTTTTTATTCAAAATGGTTCAATTTTGAACCCGATTTTCGAAGCTGTGTTCATGCAAACGTATTAAAAAGTAGTCGTTTACAACAGTACAATCATTTTGATACAAAATAAGATATAAAGTAACATGCTATGAAAAACTTTTTATTTTTCGCCTATTGGTGGGCCAAAATAGGGCCTTATCGCAACCCATCCTTCAATATATAAAATTTTCACATAAAAATATAAAAGCCAGGTAATTGTTACTAACACTTTATATAGGCGAATACAGTCTAAAGATTTTTACTAACATGTTAAGGATTTTTCTTACCCTTATTTATGTCGTATGGAAAGCCGTAGTGGATCTCCGGATTAACAATTTATTTACAATCGGTGTCAATCGGGGATTGTTTAAGTTCCATGAGTTCGACATTTCAATAATTTGACTAATTTACAATTTATATTTCGAACGATCACAGCCTTAATGATTTAAAAAAAAAATATTTCATTTAATTTGGTTTGATAAGAAATTAGTATAAAGTTAATGCAGTTGAAAATAAGATAAATCTTTTGCGGAGTTAAGTAAAAATTACCTGGATCAATTCGGGTGTTCCTAGGAGTGATATTGGTATCTTAAAATAGTTACTTTTCAAGTAAATGTTTTTGTTCACTTTCAATTTTAAAACATACAATGTATATTATATTCTCCACTAGGCTTTTATAACAGAAAGAAAACATGGTCTGTTTTATGTTACAAACAATTAATCTTATTTAGTACTCAAACTCCTAGTCAAACCATTTTGACATAATTAGTTTTTTGCATTAATATCATCTCTGGATTTTTGGCGACCCTTTCCCATGAATAGGTTCAATTCGTCACAGACGTCGCAATCATGTCTATTGCTTTAACATCGCGCTTATTTTCAAATGTTTCATACGATTCATACGATGATTGGGAAACAAGCTAAATGCTTATGTAAATCCCCCTCCAGCTAGCAGCTTGCGAGTGTGGCCTTTGCAGCGGCCCCCTTGAGCCTATTCTTATCGAACTCTACAAAGGAGTCTTTAACATGCATGGGGTATTGCTCTCCACATACACGGGACAACCTTTTTTCGTCCCTTCCGAAGGACTAGCATCGGTCTTTGAGACCATCCTCGCAAATGGTGTCAAGAGAGAGTCGGAAAATTGGTTCATGAAATTTTCACCCCGGACGAGGATCGAACCACGAATCTTGGTGTTAGTAGCCTGACGCGTTAACCACTACACCACCGGCTCACCCAAACAGATTAGTTCATGTTTTGCTATGGAAAAGTCAAAAACCATTATGATCAGATTTAAGAATATGCGGTGCTCATCTACATTATGTCAGACAGATTGTGTGAAACTTTCATGAGAAACCACCAAGGGGTTTAGGAGATGTTGCGGATAAGTGTTGGGTACCCTAAGGTGTAAAGGAAGGACGGACGGACAGACACCCCTATCACTTTATAGCCCCACTTTACAAGCGGGTGTAAAATATAGGGCAAGCATGTATCATTTTACTTGCAATTATTTTTTATTTTGATTGGTTTTTTTTGGCTCTAAATCAAAATATAAATAAAAAGGAACATGGAGTATTCAGGCAAGACAGAATATCACATTTTATTTTGACTATTGAAATGAAATGAGTTTTTTAAGTCACAGGGAGACCTTCAACTTTAGGCAAAGTCCAACTACCTCACTGAACGTTCAGGACAACTCTTACACCATCAAGTTCACTCGTGTCCATCAGTACCATTTTCCGTCAAACTTGTCTCAAACACCATATATAAATATATAGAATCATCTGGTTTTTACCATCAAAATAAGCTTATTTTTTTGCCTACGAACCCACTATTTTCATTTTATCAATGTCTTTAATAAAGTCATTCACAAAGTTTTATCAGATCCTGTTTATTCTGTCATGAGTTTTTAACCGATAAAGAGTGCTTATGCTAAACCTATGGAAAAGTCAAAGAAAACTTTTAACGACAATTATCATGAGAACGAGCTCACTAACTTATTAAATTGGTTGGTAAAGTTTTACCTTTACTTTTTATCTCTTCATTTTCACCCCTAGTATGGTGGATTCACGACGATCAGGAAAGTCCAGTGAAGGATTCACGTAAAGTTGTATTTGGTAAGACGATTCAGTTTTGTCGGGTTAAATAAAAAAGTAAACAACTTTGTTTTGTTGCAAAATTAATGTCTTTCGAAAGGCAAATGATCAATTTAACCCCGTCTCTATTTTTGTACCACAAAAAACTAAAAAGTCGTAAAAGCATATACAAATCTGTTTTGAAATAAAGTTACAGTTCACGAAAAACGTCAAGGTTGAATTATTTTCATGACGAAAACTATAACATCAGATAGTTGTGTTTTTGTTTGTATAAAGTGTCTATATTTTTCATCAAAGCAAGACTATTATAAGTACTAGAGACAAGTTGAAAATTTGTATTGAAAAAAAATAGTATACCTTAAAAAAATAGATGTAAAAATTGGCGGATAATGTTCTGGTAATAAGAGGATTCTGTTCTGGTAATGCACGGAGTTCGGTTCAGTATCGGTTTAAAAAAAACATTTAAATTTATATATATTAATATCTGTGGGCAAATGTTGTATAACTTAAGATAATCATAGTCATACTTAAAATGTTAAGTTTAATATCCACATTAAGAAACAAAAATATTGTTAAAAGACTCGTTTAGTGACAAAATATAGTGTGACAAAATTGAATAAGACAAGACCAATCAAGGGTTTGTGTTAAACATAAGATGCTTATTATTAGCGAAAATAATACTATCAATATGTACATCAATCAAGGCTTTGCATATTCGGTTGAATTTCTAGATATTTTATCTAATCTTATTGCCCAAAAGTATCCCAATTTTTCTAGTCTATCAAACAATTCCAAAATGATATTTTTACTTAGTAATATGGACACTGATATACTAAATGCCACTGCCAGATTTATACTGGATAAAGATATTTTTTACTAAATTAATATTTAATTTATGATATACTGTATTCAATATATGGACATTGATCAACATTAACATCTTATACATTGTATATTGATTGTATCACCATGTTGTCCATTGTATTTTATGTGTAATCTATCAATTATGTTCTTTTCCTCTACATGTACTACTCTCCTTGCTCCCAGTGGGCTCCTGATTGGAAATAAAAGATATGTTATGTTATGTTATGTTATGCTCGAAAGCGAAAAAGATCATTAAGAGTTTATTATCCCTAAACCAACGGTTATAGAAAATTTTAGGAATTCTACCATTTCATCTTAAAATTTATTGTCTTACAAGCGAATGCAAAATGATTTTTGATACATTTCTCATCTCTTTTGAGTTTTCTCTTACTCATATCCATCTGAAATAGAAATTACAGCAAAGGTCCAGAAAATAAATTTTGCTACCCCTGACGAGAAATGAGATACAAATTTCCGGAAACCTAAGGTTTTGTAAGTTTTCAAAAAATTGTTTCATAAGCGCTTTTGTAGTGTATGGACGGTCCTAAATGTCCCTGTCAACTAGTCGAACGGACAGAAAGAATCTTTCTTTGTTTTGAGGATGAATGTGTTTCAAGTAAACCCGATTTTGTGCAAGAACTTCTATTAAATTATAAAACAAAACCAAAGCTACTTTACTGGGGCATATGCATACCAACTTTCGTCAACATAAGGTGCTCATATAACTCAAACACTGAAAAATTGATAGCATTAAACGCCGACGCCGTCGTCGCCACCGCTTGCAAAGTAACACTTATTGACCACCCTGCCACGCAGGCCAAACCCCTCCCCCGAAAAAGTGCACCTCAGATATCAAGCATGGGTCTCAAATTACGGAAGCACCAACTCATTTATCTATAAATAAATCCCCCATCCCGTTTTTTTTTTAATTCGTTAGTAAGTTAGTAAGTTTTGCCTTTACTCCGAACACTCGGGAGATGTACATAAAACGGGTGATACAATGAACATGAAATGATGATGAATTAGACAATGAGGACATCATGCAGGCCAATCAGCGAGGATAGTTTTTGACTGCCATTGGAAAAAAGATTTATTGGTAACCTGGACGGACAATTAAGCCTCCTACATTGTACATGGGATCCTTCTGCAGCTGGGTTATTTTTTTCCAACACGGTGCACCACTATGGTTTGCGGTCAGGTTATCCGCATTATAGCTTGACGACCCCGGCATTCATTATGAATGGCGCACCATTCAACCACTTTGGGCACACATCCCAGTCGCTATTTGGGCAAAGCGGCCTGACGCGACGAAGGGTTTCTGAGCGATTTTAAGTGGACGTTTACCGATAAGCTAAAGCGCTGCTACGGGCCTATTTGCCACCCGGGACCCGCACGGAGGTTTTGCAATTAGAAAATAATAAATACGGTAACGAAATGAAATGTGTATGTTTGCAGGAATATAAGGGCAACCAATTCACAGTTATTGG
The DNA here is from genome assembly GCA_963971305.1 of Arcuatula senhousia. Taxonomy (NCBI): domain Eukaryota; kingdom Metazoa; phylum Mollusca; class Bivalvia; order Mytilida; family Mytilidae; genus Arcuatula; species Arcuatula senhousia. The sequence goes on along the minus strand of CAXARO010000637.1, from coordinate 3,008 downwards.
TAATGCAGGTTCGTTTCAAAAAATGAGACTGCATGTAGATGCACCCCCTTCCAGATCTAGAAAAATCTGAGATGAGGCATTTAATTCCATTTGATTCAAACATTAAATTAAGATACGTTTTAGGAGCATTTTAAGATATTTAAGGGTCATATTAATTTAATTCTTACTTATAAGATTTGCAAAAACTCCAAGTATTTTGACAAAAATCAAGTAGGGCATTCGAGTGTTAAAAGTCAAAAAGGGCAACGACAAAATCAGAAAACATGAACGTGAACAGCACGAAGAAACACAAATCATAAAACAAACACAAAATCAACAAAACAGTTATCAACGACGCAAACTCAAGTCGAACGAAAGTGAACTAATGCGCTCCGGAAAAGTAAATAGTTCCTGTATGCATGCTATTTAACATTCGTCGCACTGCTAATTTCCAATTCAGCGTGTCGATTCCGGTAAAGGAAGATTAAACAAAACCCTATGACAAACCAACATCTGTACTCATCTGAAAGAGAGAAATCCCATATTTGTTTTTGAGCTCATGTCTTCCGTAAATTTCTTGAGTCAAGACAGCAATCAAGGAGCAACATAACCCTGTGTTAGCACTTTTTGTGTCATATGTGTGACGCTCTGCCAAGGAAATCGATGTAATATTACCGCAAGCTCTCGAGTAATGAATCAATTGTGGAACTTAAACTCCATTTGTTGGAGTAAATGGAATTTTGCTACACAAGAAGTAAAAAGTTGACGATTTGAATATTTATTGAAATCATCACGTTTTTTAAAGAGTTTTGTTAAAAGTTTTCCATTGGAGTTTATTTCGAGATTTTAGAATCCGTTGTGTCCTTTATCTCAATTTTCTGACGATAAATGAGCATTGAGAATCGTTCAGTGAAAGGACATCATCAATGTAACGGAAAGTGAAGTTAAAAGAGAGAGCTAGTCTACGATCCTTTTTTGTCTAGAAGTGATTGTAAGAGGTCTGCTTCATATGAATGAAGAAATTAATCTATTATAGCTTTATTAATGCAAATTTTACCCAAAAGGTTGTAAGCATATAACAAGTACAAAGTTTGGAATGTAAGCATGCATGATATCCGAATTAACGAATTCTATTAGTTCCTGGATAACACGAAATGAGTTTCAGTAAAATTGGTCAATTATGCTACTTATAATTACGCAATCTTATGTAAATAACCATAAAAATGTATGATATAACCCGACAAAACAGTATCCACAATTTACCAGAACCGAAGTCTATAACTGAACAAAACTGAATCCTCTAAAATGGTGAGACAAATTACCGGTTTGATGGGTTTACTAATTTGATTTTCTTAAACAGTTGGCAGTACTCATCTTCCATGTTTTAATTAAGAATGATTTAAAAAGAACGTGGGTAAACATTGCATGCTTTATCATAAGTTTGAAATGCGTTGTTTACTTTTAATTTAGAGTTATAAAATGTATAAACTTTTTGGTCATAACTTTTAAACCATTATTCTTAGATTAACCAAACTTTCACATTTTATTGAAATCAATACAAAAATGTAAATTATAAAGAAATATAAATAATACATAGGTTTATGTTTATTAACAATGCTCAGGTGTGCATTGTATGTGTGTTTTGTAAACAATATTGATCGAAAAAGGGACGAATTTAACCCACCAAATACAACATTACGTGAATCCTTCACTGGACTTTCCTGATCGTCGTGAATTCACCTTACTAGGGGTGATTTTGGACATCAAATTTTAAACCTTTTTATTTTTAATAATAGTAGCAAACATCCTTAAGTGCGAAGAGCTTAAGATTTTCCAAACATGACGCAATACCTTTTGGGGCAGAGCAGCCTGATCCGAAGTAAAGTTACTTTGTGCTCTTTGTTGGACTTTTATTGTCAAGTTTAGCGCCGTTGTTTTAGCCTTTTCATCACCCTATACCCACACAGGCAATTTTCGCTTTCATTAAATCCATGCTATCTTTACCATTCGAACAATGTGAACCAAACAAGGGTGATCTGAGCAGGATCATCTATGGAACGCCATAGCTGCCTTATGATGATGTTTTTCATGATAGTACTTCTTCATTATGTAATGATCAAACAATTAAAAGTATCATCATATAAGGTAAAACATCATCATAAGGCAGCTATGGCGTTCCATAATTATCCCCCGGAATACCATGTTATATACAGTGACGTGTAATCTAGAAAATTGCATCGTCAAAAGGCTTACATTTACTACATATGTTACAAATATTAAAATTAAATGAAGGTTATTACCCAGTACGACGAATTTTCAATACATATATATATATATATATATACGACAAAATAGAGCCTCTGGTCAGTCAACCTATCAGAAACGGACATAGAGTCTTATTATGGTGCTACCACTTATGTTGGTCAGAAACTCAGTTTGACACTTCCGGGAGATAAAGTCTAGATTAGAATGTTGGGGATCAACTCTTGTAATGTTTATTTTTCGTTATCTCAATGAATTGAACAATTTGGCAGTGTAATTTTGTTTTCTAGCACTTATATTAATTTTCCAAGATTACGTACAAAACACCCCAACATTGTCGAGTTAGACGATTAACAAGAAAGTAGGTCCTATTCAGTGTCTGACAATTTCGACAATTTCATTGAAGATTTTTTAATAGAAAATAATGAGATGTGGAATATGTGTACGCGACACAGCCCACAATTAAACGGCCTTTGATCCTGAAAAAGAAGGATGCTAAGATTTTCCAAATCTGAAACTTTAAACTTTAAGTTGAAAGTACTGACCAGACCCTCTTTTTATTTTAGCAGCGGCGGCCATGTTGGCCGATCGTGGAACATAATTTTTACCGCCTGTTTTGCTCGCTGTATTTAAAACGTGTTCCTGCACATAAAAATAGATCAAGGGGGTTTCAAACTTTGTAGAGGACATGGTAAAGACCAGGAGTGCAAAGTGTAAAAGCAATCCATTTAGAAGTTTTAGAAAAGAATGTCTTAAAACATACTTAA